>BLSH010413349.1:29327-42962 GCA_018402905.1 Glandirana rugosa | reverse complement strand
TTACCATAGGAAGAGACGAATCTACCTGGTGTTACACCCCGCAGAGGGTTAATTTCTGCCAGCGCTTATGACTTACTAGGAATAGTAGGTCCACTCCCTCCGGTAAGGGTACCCTTTATTTAACCTAGAGGTGTACATTCCATCGGTGGCGGCACATCTCCTCCTCTCTCTGGTGGATCTGAATGTCATAATCCATATTCCATATAATTCACTTCACAACTGTATGGTGTCGGACTTCATTTTTCCTCCTTTTTCAACTGGGACTATTTGGTCACTAGGTTTTTTTTCACTTAGTGTGTTGGAAATTATCAAAGGAATCACTTTATTTGCTTTTTCATTTTTGGACTTTATGCACAATAATAATTGATCACGTCTTTATTATTATTTTTATTCTTAGTACATTTTATCATTTTTAAGCGCAACTGTTTTGAATTTATACATTGTTTGGGTGTTATTATCGCACTATATGTTGCTGCTACACGTGAGATTTTCTAGAGCGCAATTCTGATTTTTTTTGCTTAAATCTCAAGTAGAGAACTCAGTTGTATATGCGGACACGGGACCCCTCTGGGGACTCCCTCCGGGATCCCTTTGAACATGGAATCCCCGGACGGAGGTAGTACATGTTAGGTGGTAATAGTTTCTGTGCCAGACACCTCCCGCACTTCGGAGAGGCAGGTTCTCGTCTGATAATTTACCGGCATAACTGGTTTACATATTTTTATTTAACGCCACTGTTAGCTACGTTACCTAGGTGCCTTAGCTGGCTAGCGGACACCTCCGGTTCCTACTGAGACCCCCACAGTTAGGGTTTTCAGTATATTCCCCAAGTGATCTCTGATACCTCGGTCTCCTTCCCCTAAACTCCCTCCCCTCCCGTTTCCTTCGATCCCCCTGTTTTTCCCCCCTCTTCTCCTCCTTTTCTTTAGCTCCTCTCTATCCCCCCCCTTTTTTTTTTTTTTCTCTCCCCGTGACTTTACAGGAGCCGCGGGATAAAATGGCAGCGGTTTCCACTAGAATGGATAAAATATCCCTTAAGATATACTCGCTAAATACTAAGGGCCTTAACTCCCCTGAGAAAAGGAGTAACGTTCTTGCAGAAGCTTACCATAGTAAAGCGCAGATTGTCTTCCTACAGGAGACACATTTCAGAAGAAATGCGATTCAGCGCCTATATGACGCTCACTACCCAACGGTATACCACGCCACATGCCGGGACTCAAAAACCAAAGGAGTCTTTATACTAATCTCCAGATCATGCCAGTTTGACCTCTCTGAACAATTGGCTGATCCTGAAGGCAGATTCCTATTTCTTAAAGGCCTCTGGAAAGGCAAACCCTTAACATTAGCGAACATTTACTGCCCAAATACCAAACAAGTATCGTTCCTAAGGGAAACGCTACTTCAACTCACTTCCTTCCGAGCAGGCATCTTAGTATTGGGAGGTGATTTTAATGTGACCTTAAACCCACTACTGGACTCATCCAGTGGTACATCCTCACTGTCTTACGCCGCGCTACGTCAAATTAAAGTGCAATTGGCCTCTTTGGCGCTCCATGATAGTTGGCGAACGCTCAACCCACTTACTAAGGATTATACCTTTTTTTCATCTCCGCATGGGCGATACTCGAGGCTAGACTACCTCTTTCTAAGTCAAGCAGACCTAGGTTACCTCTATGAGGCGTCAATAGGGAATATGGTCATCTCAGACCACCATCCGATCACAATGACCCTGCTTTTCCCATTGAGGGAACAAAGCGCACGCATGTGGAGAATGGACACCTCACTTCTCTCGGATCTCAGGGATCTGACAGCAGTGAAGAAAACAATCGGGGACTTTTTCCAAACAAATGACACCCCAGACACTTCGCCCATGACACAATGGGAAGCCCATAAGTGTGTAGTGAGAGGCCATCTTATTGCACTGTCATCTCAGAAAAAAAGAGAAGCCCAGAGGAGAGTAGCTGAACTATCCGACAGAATAGCGACACTGGAAAAAAAACATAAGAGTTCCCTAGCTACCCAGGTAGCACAGGAACTGGCTGAAACCAGGAAACTATTATTACAAGAAATGGCTTCCAAGGCCCAGAAACGACGCAAATTAACCCAAAATGTATTTTATGAACAGGCGAACAAGCCAGGTAGACTATTAGCTAAGTTCACACAGGAACGTACTCTCACACGAACCGTACACCATATTACAGAAGATAAGGGGAAAAAACATGCGACCAATGACGATATAGCTAGGCAATTTCAAGAATTTTACAGTAAATTATACGCACCAACATGATTAGAGAATTCCTCTCTCGCTATAGCCCAGCACCTCTGTCCGCAGAGGATGGTGCTGCTTTGGAAGCCCTCTTAGCACTCACGGAATGGATGGAAGCCCTTAAGGTGACAAAACCGGGCAAGAGTCCGGGCCCAGATGGCTTTCCGGCGGCCCATTATAAAGCCTTTCCTGATACCCTAGCTCCCAGTTTCTTGAAAGCCTTCAACACCCTGTCCTCACCTTCGACCCGGACGCATACCCTTCTACAAGCCCACATTGCTGTGATTCCAAAAGGGAATAAGGCCCCAGACATTGTGGCCAACTATAGGCCCATTTCTCTTTTAAACGCAGACTTAAAAATTTTCTCTAAAATTCAAGCAATGAGACTTTCTTAACACATCCCGAATTGGATAGGCCTAGATCAGGTCGGATTTGTCCCTGGAAGGGAAGCCAGGGACAATACCATTAAAACCCTAAATCTATAATACTGGCTAGAGAAGAATAAACAGGAGGGCTTTTTCCTGGCAATGGATGCGGAGAAGGCATTCGATCGAGTAGCATGGGATTACATGATGGAAGTCTTGGACACTCTGGGTTTGGAGGCGAATATGAAAGCATTTATTGGAGCCCTTTACACCAATCCAGAAGCTCGTGTAATAGTGAATGGCTGCCTATCGAATGTCTTCTCCATCCATAACGGGACCAGGCAGGGCTGCCCATTGTCCCCCCTCTTATATATTCTCACCCTGGAACCCCTATTAAGATGCATCCGTACGCAATCAGACATAAAAGGTATTACAGTAAGGGAAAGGGAATTCAAAGTCGCTGCTTTCGCAGATGATATTTTGCTTTTTCTATCAGCCCCATTAACTACCCTCCCGGTCCTTCTAGACACCCTCGAAAAATTCAAGCGCATATTGAATTTGCAAATTAACTACCCCAAGTCTTTTGCACTTAATGTTTCTTTATCGTCTACCTTAATGGAACAATGCCAAGCTAACTTCCCCTTTGAATGGAAAGATGATGCGATCACCTACCTAGGCGTTCAAATTCTGCATCGCCTCTCGGAACTATACAAAACAAACTTTTTAGCGGAACTCCAGGCAATACAAAAAGACCTTAAACTTTGGGATGCGCCCACTATTTCCTGGTTTGGGAGGGCATCCCTCGTCAAGATGAATGTCCTCCCATGCCTATTGTATAAAATGCAAACACTACCAATAGCTTTGCCACTCTCATTCTTCTCTCAATACAAAAAAATATGTCGAACCTTTCTGTGGCAGGGTAAACCGGCAAGAATCAGTTGGTCTAAACTTGTGACACCAAAAACACAAGGGGGAATCGGATTCCCGGATCTTCAGCGATACCATATAGCAAGTCATTTGGCCCGAGTGGTAGACTGGAAGGTGCACGTTAAACACAAGGGATGGGTCACACTGGAAAATATTATTGCAGACTCCGATCTAGGTCGAGTCCCCTGGTTCCCTTCCAGGGATATATCAAAAGAGTTAGAGGAACACCCCCTGATTGGAACCACTCTTATGGCCTTTCACAAGGCCTGTAAAACACACAACACATCAGGTAAACTCAGCCCCCTCACCCCAATTAAGGGTAACCCGGCCTTCCCCCCGGGACTGAATACTGCCTTTCTGGCCTCAGAGTGGCCCCATGCGGAGATGTTAGCGAAACATTTTTTTTCACAAAACAAATTTAAGCGCCAAAGAGACCTTGCGGACCTCTCCAAGACTAACACCTTTCCATTCTGGGCATATGCACAACTAAAACATTTTTTGGATAACCCAACCCACAGAGACCATTTTTCTAGGCCATTGACAGTTTTTGAGTCTTTATGCTTGAAATCAACACCTCAACGCCATGTGATCTCAATGGTATATACATCCCTGTTTTCCAACACCCATAAGCTTTTTGACGCGGAAAGGAAACTCTGGGAGAGGACACTCAAACTGAAGCTGTCAGAGACAGACTGGCAACGTATTGACTCTTACATACATAAAGGCTCTCTTAATGTTAGCATTCAGGAGAATGGCTACAAATTAAGAACGAGGTGGTACAGGACCCCTGATCTACTCCACAAATTTACACCTTCAGTATCGGATGTATGTTGGAGATGTGAGAAGGAGAAAGGAATACTTCTACATATTTGGTGAGACCGTTCACTTATCCAACCCTATTGGCGCACAGTTTTTGACACAATTCGGAGGCTCACCTCCTGCCAAATAGAATTCTCCCCAGCTCAATTCTTGTTACACGCCTCGTCGTCGACAGGGAAAATATATTTTAAGTCTTTACCCATGCACATGATAAATGCAGCTCGGATGTGTATTCCGAAGCACTGGCGATCAGTGAAACCCCCACAATTTCAGAGTGGATCCATCGATTAAATCACATCGAAACAATGGAGGAGATGGTTCACATAGCTCAGGACAAACTTCCCCATTTCTCAAAAATTTGGGAGAAATGGACCGAATTTCGAAAATCTGACGCCCTGTTAGAATTAGCTCTGTCAAAGTAACTGTAACATCATAGATAGCAGACCCCTAAAACTGACGCATAAGCTATATCCACGCTTCTTTCCCCCCCATGTTTTTTACAGAAGTGAGGAGAATCCGGGGGAGTGAAGGGGGTTGTTGGTGGTGTGCCCACCCCCCCTCCGCTCCCTAGGATCTCGTTGTTAGAAGACACCCATGCCCCACATACCCACGTTCCCCCCCCCCTTTTTTTTTCTCTCTTCTCTTCCCCTCTCTCTCTCTTCACCCCCGCTCTCCTTTCTTCTCGACCCTTATCCCCTTTGTCTCGTCCTTGTCCCCCCCACCCTTTTATGTCGGAGTAACCGGAGATCACTCGGAGCAACCTGGTTGAATATACAGTTAGCTTACTAAGATTTGATGTAGCATACTTAAACGTGTTATGTTTTTCTGTTAACATGTATGATGCATGTATCACATGTCACATAACTGGGATTATATCCCCTGTTTGCCTGAACTGATATATGTTAAAGATTGTATGATGACTTTCTCATTGTATATGTTGACAAATTATGAATAAAATATTTGGAAAAAAAAAAAAAAAAAGAAAATACAATCACATTTAAAAAAACAATCCTTTATTTTGTACATTTTACTATTATTACCTTCCAGTTTCCATTGGTGTCTAAAACAAACCCTTTGGTTTTCCTTCAGCACTGGCATCTGAAGAAAGGGATCACAGCACCTCCTACTCTCTTCTCAACCATAAATAAAGAAGACCCCTACATTTACATATAAATGCCCCAGAGAGCTATGGAAAAGTGTCCCAAGTTTGACATCACTGCACTTATTTTGTATTAGTCCAAATATAGTCAATGCTTTAGAAATAATCTGGCATGGAAAACATTTTCTGTATGTGTGTCTCCAATTTGCATTTTGTTGATTGGCTGGAATGGCCATTGAAATCGTGAACTAACATGTTGCGATCAGACAATCACCACATACAGTGATAATTCAGACAGCTATTTATAGTAACTAACTACTTATTTTTAGTACACATTTTTTTTTTTTACTTTCTGTTTATTAATACATTTAACAAGTGACCTATTCAGCTGCTCCTCCTAAATGAATCTGCACTGTAAATGTTGTTTCTGCATTTGCCATTTTTCAGATGTCTGTGAATAAGAGTTTGTTCCAATTATGTTTTACCTAGGTCACTCTGTACTTTCGTTCTTTCTGAAACTGCTTTTGGCTACCATTAAGAAAATGTTTCATTCCAATGTGCAGATTTTTTAAACTTTATACTTAAGACAAATATAAAAAAGATTGTGTCCTTAAATAAATCTGTAAAAATATGTAATTAAGAGCACAATTAAAGAAAGAAAACAAATTAAACAAAGAAAATAAATTCAGAGCAAAGAAAGCGTAAGCAATACTAAAGTGGTAAGATGCAGATACCAAAGTTCTTGTCACATCAGAGGAGAAAGTGGATCTGGATTTGAAATGTCATAGGCTAATTTTATAGCTGCATATCAGCATGATAGTGACAGAACTGAAACCCAGAACCTGAATTCAGTATATCTGGTTTCCCACAGTACACAGAATGTGGAAATGCAATTATTTTAGTAAATATAAACTGCTAAATACCTTTTCTCATCGGCATTATATAGCAGTCATGTGACTTCTATCAGTTCCTAGCAGGGGCGTTGCTAGGTCTACAAAAGATCTGGGGCTAGAGCCCATAGCATCGAATTAAAGAAAGTCATACACTTGAGTGGGCATACACATGCATATAATATTAATGTGTGTGTGAGTGTGTATATATATATATATATATATATATATATATATATATATATATATATATGTATAAATATTGTTACTTATCTGAGTGCGGCTCCCGCTTACATCAGGGTCCCCAGAGAGCCCCCCCCCACTTACATCAGGGTCCCCAGAGAGCCCCTTCCTTACATCAGAGTCCCCAGAGAGCCCCTTCCTTACATCATGGTCCCCAGAGAGCCCCTTCCTTACATAAGGGTCCCCAGAGAGCCCCTTCCTTACACCAGGGTCCCCAGAGAGCCCCTTACTTACATCAGGGTCCGCAGAGAGCCTCTTCCTTACATCAGGGTCCACAGAGAGCCCCCCTTACATCAGGGTCCTCAGAGAGCCCCCCTATACATTAGGGTCCCTAGAGAGCCTCCCCATACAAGATGGGGTGGATGAGAGAGGGTGAAAGAGAAACCCCCTAGCCCTGCCTGAAGTCCCTACTGTCCCAGCCTCTGTCTGTGTGGGTAGGTGTGTGGGATCCACCTACCTCCTGCCCATCCTCAGTCAGCCTTTTTTCTTCCTGTTCCATGTCAGTCACAGCGAGGTAGGAGAGGAGCTTGGAGAAGGAGTGCAGGCTCTGGGAGGTGTCGGGGATACTGCTAAGGGTGGTGGTGAGGCCTCCTCTTCTCTTTTTCACTCCCTCCTAGGCTCTACCCAGCAGTCCAGGCCTCCCCCTCCCTATCTGAAGATGCCGCTGCCCTGCACCCCACCGCCACTGGACCAGCGGCGTCAGCTCCAGTTCAGGACCATGACAAGGGGGCTGGGCTCAACTCTTTAGGCCTCACGAGCACTAGCGCGGAGGAGGAAGTGGAACCCTCCTCCACTTTGAATGCTGGACAGGGAGGGAGTCACATCACTTGTTGCTAGACACTAGGCGGCTATAGCAACCAGTGACCAAGAGTAGAGTCAGGTGGAGGTGAGAGCAGAGCCAGAGCCAGCGCTACCATGACTCAGTCTGCCCCTGCTTCCTGCATTACGGACTGGGACATACCTGCTAATTACAGAACTGCACCCACCTGGTAAGAGACTCGGGGCTGTGGGACCCAGACTCGGGGCTATAGCCCCAATAGCCACCCCCTAGCAACGCCCCTGGTTCCTATTAAAGCTTGTAGGATGAGTTTTTACATTTTCCCCAAGATTGTCCTATTAGGATCCAGGACCCCTGACCCTGTTTCTGAACAGTGCTGATTGGCCCTGTGCTGATCACATGCACCCTCCCAAGGCAAAATAACCTCTCTAGCAATACACACCAAAACTGAGCATGTGCAGCAAGACTCTATAGACTCTGTGAATATCAGGTTATTTTTTGGAGTCAGTGGAAAGAAGAGGATGATCAGAGAAGAGAGGATCACACGGCTTTTTTACACAATGTGGAGGATTAACCCCTTAGGTTCCACACTAAAGAGTATAACAAGCATGCTTTACTGCATATACACACTGACTGTACTGTTGTGGGTTTAGTAACACTTTAATAATTCACCTAGGGTGGCATCTTTATTGTTAACATAGTGTTCCATATTTCAATATGCCTCCGTCCACAGACCAGCGCCATCACACATTTGTGGGGAAGAGACCCTTGTCCTCTCAACATTACTGCATATACACACTGACTGTACTGTTGTGGGTTTAGTAACACTTTAATAATTCACCTAGGGTGGCATCTTTATTGTTAACATAGTGTTCTATATTTCAATATGCCTCCGTCCACAGACCACCGCCATCACACATTTGTGGGGAAGAGACCCTTGTCCTCTCAACATTGGAATAAGCTGCTTTGCCAATGCAGGTGTTTGGAACCTAGCAGTGGGTTATAGGGGGAGAAGAGGATGACAAGAGCTAAAATGTTAGCAAGGTGGCAGTGGGGTGCCAGGTGTGATGAGGATAAGGATATAGGGGGTAGGGTGTTAGTTGTTGGAAAAGCAACTGTGAACTATATATACATATGCATGATACCCGTCTATACCAGTAGGTGGCACTGCAGTATTATAGTGTGTATTCTTTGATATAATGTATTCACAGGATGTACCTTCTATATCTAAGTGTGCACTTGTATCTTCCTTTTTCCTGTTCCATGATAAAGATATCCTCCATGAAAGTAAAGATATCCTCTGCATACAACAAGCTTCCAGTGCATGATTTCAATACTCTGCATAACAGGTTATGGGTCCCAGGCACCCAGCGCACCCAGTAGGCACCCAGGTATCCAGGCACTGGAAAGAGGGTACTGCAAGTCTGTGAGTACTCTATGCAAGCTGCTGAAAGATAGCAAGTGGTTCAGATGTGACGTTTGCAATTGCAAAGCTGAACAATGCTAATTACCAGCTGTGGAAATTTAAACTAGAAATATTTCTTAGCCAGGATGACTTGTGGCAAGTGTTGAATACAGACAGACCCACAAACGGAGAGACGGAGGACTGGGACAGGAAAGCTAGGCAGGCAAAAGCAATTACAGTAAAACCTTGGATTGCAAGTAACACTATTAACGAGCGTTTCACAATATGAGCAGTTTTTTAAAAAAAAATCCTGACTCGGATTGTGAGTGCTGTCTTGCAAAATGAACAGGATTAAGCCTCTGTGCATGCAATACCCCTTGTGGCCAAAGGTGTGGGGGCGCTGGTGAGGCTCAGAGATGCTCGGAAGCATTCTGAAGTACTCAGAAATACTCAGAAATACCAAAAGTGTAAACAGTTCCCGAGCCTTTCCGAATGTTTCAGAGTGTCTCTAAGCCTCGCCAGCGCCCTCACACCTCTGGCCACATACGGTATTGCATACACCAGCGCCCCCAGACCTCTGGTCACATACAGCACTGCATAGACAAGCAGTCCCTGTAGAACGAATTATCTGAGTTTCCATTGTTTTCTATGGGTAAACTTGCTTTGATATATGAGTGACTTGGATTACAAGCATTCTCCTGGAACGGATTATGCTCGTAATACAAGGTTCCACTGTATAAGCTTATTAATGGAAGATGACCACCTTATCCACATAAGAACAGAGAAAACAGCCAAAGGTATGTAGACTTCATTACAAAAACGCCATGAGCTAGTGTAGAAAGTGGTGTTTGTTATGTTTAGACACGTACCATATAATGATAACGGACCACTATGGCTCTCGTACACACTAATCACAATAGATGATGATTCTTGATGTTCATAATCGGCTAATTGGAAGTTACATGTATACCTGAACTGTTCCTATACATTATCTGTTGAATAGATGTGAACTCAAACTATGTTTACTAAAAACTGCATGAGCATTCAAGTCTAAACAGCAAATTATTTCTACTAAGAAATATATACACAATGAGACTAGAAGAAGACCAGTAAATGTGTGGCCACGTGAATACTATTCTAGAAATCATAGAGCAGCTACATGCCAGAGGAGAGTACATCAAAGATAACCATGTTTTTGCCCTGCTCCTCTGCAGCCTTCCAGAGGCATATACTGCTCTCATTAACGCTTTAAAAACCAGACCCAAGCAGGAGCTGACACTAGAATATATCAAAGGGAAATTAATCTATGAATATGAAAGAAGGAAATAAAATACGCACCATGATGACAAAGCTCTTAAGATGTACAAAGTCACAGAGCACAACAAAGAAAGCAGAGCCTGTTTTTGCTGTAAAAAGACCAGTCATTTAAAAAAAGAACTGACCTATCTGAAAAGCCCAGCAGCGAAAGCTACAGCTATCCACAAACGAAAGAGTCAAAGCAGCCACAAAGGAAACTGCAGACACATCATTGAGTGGCACCTTTAAAGTGCCACAGAGCGGCAAGTCACGTGGCTGGTGCATAGACTCAGGAGCGACAAGGCACATGACTAGTGATGAAACCTTCTTCACAAACATTGATTATAGTGCAAAAGACAAAGTTTTCCTAACAAATGGAAAAAGCATCACTACCGAAAGTAAAGGCCAGGGCTTCCTGAACTGCATTACACCACAAGGTCACCACAGTATTTTTGCAAAGAAAGTGCTGTATGTTCCAGAACTAGAAGGCAGCTTTCTACCAGTGTCTTGCAAACAATGGTCTCATGGTTAAGTTCCAGGGTGATGAACACACAATTCACAATAATAAGTGATTCCTCGCAAAAGGAAAACTGTATAATCACCTTTACAAGCTCATCACCATAGATCAGCAAGCCAATATAGTCTTTAATGGCGTACACAGCAAATGTATTCACTTATGGCACAGACGGCTGGGGCACAGAAGTCCAGAAGCTATACAGGACTTTATAAAGAGAGGCTTATCAGGAGATTTAACAATAGAGCCTTGCAAAGTGCTCATGAAATCCAAGTGCTGTATTGAAGCAAAAGCCACATGTGCTCCCCTTCCACAGGCATCTCAAAAAACCTGCCCACCCCCTGCAGCTCATAAACAGTGACATATGCAGTCCAATGAAAACTCCCACATCGGGCGGGAACAGATATCTACTGACTTTCATTGATGACTATTCCAGGTACTACTTATTTGATGAAACACAAAAATGAAATATCAGAGAAACTTCAAGAGCTTGTTGCCATGTCTAGCTACAAATTCCAACGCAAACCAGTGGGGATGCTGATAAATTTAGGTGATAGGTGGTAACTAACCTGGCTGAATTATGGTAGGATCCTTTGATTTCCTCTCCAGTTTTGGGTTGGTGCATCTCTCTTCTCTGCCATTGGGTGGCATTGTATTGACAAGGTGTAAATAAACCTGGAATGTAAGTGGATAAGGGTGTTCTGGCCAATGGGCTGGGGTTTTCTTCAGCCCCATGGCCTGCTGGGAGAGCCTATTTATTGGAGAGAAGTCAGGTGATCAGGTTCCTGTGCCACCTGGACGGCTGTCTGGGTGGACATGTGTTAAAAGCTCCTGGCTGCTAGGCCAAAAGCCTGAGGCCGATCTGGGAGTTCCTGGAAGTTAGGCAGTCTGAGGTCTACCCAGGAGAGGGAAGAGTTGCAGAGGTCGGGGCTTAGTGCAAGGAAGCCTAACCGACTCTTGCGGGTTCTGCCAGCCGGAGAACCCCTCATTGGCAGAGGTGAAAGGATGCAGTCGCCAGTCAAGGAAGGGCTGCCGTTCCTGTCACCAGCAGCAGGTTGTGAGCCAAGGCCAGAGGTAAAGGGGGAACTCTCGCCAGCAGAAGGGACAGCACTCCTCTTCTTACAGTCTGGAGGGCAAAGTTGAGAAAGAGAGAGAGTACCAGAGCA
This sequence comes from Glandirana rugosa, assembly GCA_018402905.1. Lineage (NCBI taxonomy): Eukaryota > Metazoa > Chordata > Amphibia > Anura > Ranidae > Glandirana > Glandirana rugosa. The sequence continues at coordinate 31,191 of BLSH010413349.1, read as the reverse complement.
GCCCTTTTTGCCATCTGGGGACAGTGAAGAGGTGGGAAAATCTCAGTGAAAGTCAAGCTAGGGACCCAGGAAGCCAAAGGGGTGACACTTGCAAGAAGGTACAGCAGGTGAGCTAAGGTTGTTGAGGAAAAAGGCCCAGTAGGTTAGCGTGGGTGAAGTTCCGAAGAAACAACGGTTGGCTGTGTGGAGCACTAGGAACCCAATGGCAGTGGGGGTTGAAGCTGCAGCGGGAGGCTGGGAGATGGAGGTCAGTTCTGCACAATGGAGATACCGGTTGGTTTGTGTTAGATCTGAGTTAAAGCAAGTACAAGTTACAAGTACACTAAGGAAATTGCTCCAGAGTCATTCTTTAACACTACGGTTTGTGAACTGTGAAGTTACTACATTGATCTGTGTAAAGTCTCGGAGTCTGCAAAAGTGCTGTTGCACTAGCTCTAAGGGTGCCCTGGCCTTAACCCTCTCTCCCCATTTCATAAAGAGAAAATAAATCTCTTTCAGCATTCTAAAAGTGTCTGGTGCCCAACTTTATTCGGCATTGCACCAAACGTACCATGTCTAGTAACCCACACTGTAAGGATGGATGTCAGCTGTCCCTGGCTCTGAAGTTCACCATCAGCTCTTCAGGGGCAATGTCTACACCAGAAATAATATGCACCGACAATGGGGGAGAATATATAAGCAAAGATGTGGCCTCATACCTGAAGAGACAAGATGGTTGATTTACTAAAGGCAAATCCATTCTGCACTACAAGTGCACTTGGAAGTGCAGTCGCTTTAGATCTGAGGGGAAGATCTGAAATGAGGGGAAGCTCTGCTGATTTTATCATCCAATCATGTGCAAGCAAAAATGCTGTTTTTTATTTTCCTTGTATGTCCCCCTTGTAGTGCAAACTGGATTTGCCTTTAGTAAATAAACCCCAAGGAATAGTACACCAGACAACCACACCATACACTCCTGAACAAAACGGTGTAGCAGAAAGGAAATACCACACTCTTATAGAAATGGCAAGGTGCATGTTGTCGGATGCCAACCTACCTCACATGTACTGGGGAGAAGCAGTCATGACTGCAACCTACCTACAGAACAGACTACTCGCAAGAGCCATTAAAAGTACTCCATTTGAAATGTGGTATGGATCAAAGCCTAGCATAGGGCACATCAGAGTGTTTGGATGTAAAGCATATGCCTAAATTCCAAGTGAAAAGTGATCCAAGCTGGAGAACAGAGCCATAGAGGGTAGACTTGTGCATGGCTAAAAAATTCGTTTTTTTAGTTTTTCGGAAATTCGGAAATTAAAAAAATGCGTAATTCGGAAATTAAAAATTCGGAAATCCGAAATTCGGAAATTCGCGGTAATTCGGCAATTGCGGTAATTTGGAAATTCGCGGTAATTCGGCAATTGCGGTGCTTTGGAAATTCGCTGTAATTCGGCAATTGCGGTAATTCGGAAATTCGGCAATTGGAACAGACAAAAATCCGAAATTCGGAAATCCGAAAATTGGAAAAAACTAAGAATATTTGAAATAATAACTAACTAATAACTATTAAATTTTAGGTATTGGAATTTCCTTGAAAGTTTGGCTGTTAATGTACTTAATATGAAATTTAGCACTAATAGTCATACTTTCAAGAAAATGTCAATACCTATATTTAATAGTTATTTATTATTATTTCAAATATTCTTTTTTATTTCCGAAATTATTCATGTAATTGTCGGTTTGAAAGTTCCTTTAAGGTTATGGATTTTAAATTATCAATAATCAATCAATAATAAAGTTTATAAGAATCAAAAAAGGTTAAAAGCCTAAAGGCTTAAAGCCTAAAAACAGACAAGGTTAACGGCTTAAAGGCTTAATGGCGTTA
>BLSH010413349.1:7954-25677 GCA_018402905.1 Glandirana rugosa | reverse complement strand
CAGCGGAAGCACAAGGTGAAGGTAGAGGAGGAGGAGGAGGTAGAGGCCACCAACGCAGCTGTGCCAGCGCCAGCACCTCAGAAGGCAGGGTTAGCATGGCTGAAATGTGGCAAAGCTTTGTCAGCAGCCCGCCACAACAAACAGCACCACCAGCTGATAGACAACGTCTTAGCAGGAGGCAGCATTTCAGCAACATGGTGCAAGAGTATGTGGGCACACGCCTACACGTACTGCCTGATGGGTCTGCCCCATTCAACTTCTGGGTCTCCAAATTGGCCACATGGCCTGAGCTTGCCCTTTATGCCTTGGAGGTGCTGGCCTGCCCTGCAGCCAGTGTATTGTCGGAACGTGTGTTTAGCACGGCAGGGGGCGTTATCACAGACAAGCGGAGCCGTTTGTCCACATCCAATGTGGACAAGCTAACCTTTATTAAAATGAATCAGGCATGGATCCCAGGGTTCGTTGTCCGTGCGATCGTTCGGGTTCCGTCCGGACCCGGACCCGGACTTTGTCCCGAGGTTCGGACGGACCAGCAGAACCCGAACTTCCAGGTGTTCGCTCAACTCTACTGATGATATCATCCTTTGAGGGTCTTGTACTGGTATTGGAGACTAAATAACGTTGTATATTGATTTTCCGAATATATTTCTGAATATCGATGAACGTATGGAATTTATCAAGAGTTTTGGGTGGGGCATATTTAAGACCTTTATTGAGGACGTATCTTTCGTTGGGAGTTAAAACCTTTTTGCTTAGATTGAAAATTCCAGAATTCTTTAGTTCCTCTTCCGTTTTTTCGGGTCTCCTTCTCCCCCCTCTGGTTCCTCGTCTGGTCCGGGTCTTCCTCGCCAGTCGTACTCGGCCCTGTGAAAAACCTGATCTCTAGGTGTTTGGGGGAGATCATAGTTATAGTTGTACGACGAGCGGTCATAGTCCCAACGGTTGTTACGTGCCCTTGGGTGTTCCGTGGAAGATGAATTTCTCCTTCTTAGGGGAGAGAACCAATTGGATGTTGGGATCGGAGGTCTGTGGGGTCCGGGCGACTGGTAATTCTCGTAATGGGGTCTGTTGTTGTTGTAGTAGTTTGAATTCTTGGGGTAGTAATCATATTCTTCACAGTAGTGTTGTACTTTTGGAGTCCTGGGGTAACCCCTACTATTGGATCTCCCTCTCCCTCTGTGGGGGGGATTCCTGTAGGGACCCCAAGGTTGGGGGGGTCTGAACCCCAGTTGTTTCTTTTCTTGCGGTGCCGGGTTAGTTGTTGGTAAATGGTCTCTAGGTGGATCTAATGTTCTTCTTACGTTGGAGGTGTCAACCAATATGGAGGGAGGGTCTGAAATGTCTTGACGTTCATCCATCGATGTATCATTGACCCTTTTCTGCCACTTAAAGACCATCCCAGTGTTGTAATCCTCAATATCTCTTGCATACTTTTTCTGTTTCTTACGTTTTTGTTCACGTTCTTCCTTTTCTAGATGTGACAATAGATTAGAGGAAAGTGCATTATATTCCGTTGAGTTTTTATGTGGTAATAATTTCTCTTTAATCTCCTTGATTTCGGTGTCAATGATCGGAATTCTGGCTTGTTTCCTCCCTACCATGAATTGAAGAAGCTTTACGCCCGCTTCATTAAAAAAGCTGTACCAGGTAGAGAGGTCTGTATCGCCCTGATTAGGGGAGACCTCCCAACGGAGGCTCCTTGGGACCATTTGTTCACTTATGTACTGGTCTAAAAACACAACATCCCATTGAAGATGGAGTTCTGATACCATGAGGTTTCTCAACCTCATGAAAAGACCCCCAATTTCTGTATTGGGGTTCGAAGCGACAAAGACACCCTCTTTAGTGAGTTTCCTAGAGGCTCTGTACTCAAAAATATCCATAGGGATATGAATTGAAGGGCCAAGCAGCAGGTAAATGTATCAGTACCAGTACAAGACCCTCAAGGGATGATATCATCAGTAGTTTTAACAGCGTACACACAAACTTGGCCAATCCCTCGCTGTTTAACCCACCAGGACAGGTGGCTCCAGCGGTCAAGATTTTTAAAGATTTGGTCCTCAAAGACCTAGAGAACATCAATATCAGGAAGACATCTCACGATAGAGCATTCAAGAATGGCCTAAAAAGCCTTTGTGAGAGGAAAGACCTCATCATACGCCCGGCCGATAAAGGTGGGGCATTGTTGTCCTGGATAAGGCGGACTATGCGAAGGAGATGGAACGCATTCTCAGCGACCACCAGACATACGACATACTGCCAAATGACACCACACCAAAATACAAAAAGGAACTTAAGACCATCATAGAGTGTGGTTTTAATAATAAGATTTTAAATAAAAAAGAAAAAGCTTTTTTAATTCCCAAAGCTCCACGGATACCAAATTTTTACTATTTACCTAAGGTCCACAAAGACTTACTCAACCCACCCGGGAGACCTATAGTGAGTGGGATTGATTCTATCACCTCCCGGGTGGGGAGATATGTGGATCACTTCCTCCAACCATTGGTCAAAAGAATTCCCTCCTATTTACAAGATACCAAGGATGTCATAAATCTTCTTAACCAGACCCATCTACACACACGGTGCCTACTAGCTACGGCAGACGTAGCCTCGTTGTACACAAGTATACCACACAAGTTGGGGATCATGGTAGTCTCTCACTTTCTCACGACTGACCCCACACTTCCAGATATCCAAAAAAACTTTATCATGGAACTTTTGGAATTCGCAGCCACGCACAATTATTTCTGGTTTGGCAATAAATTCTACAAGCAGGTCAAGGGAGTTGCCATGGGGGCCAAGTTCGCCCCCAGTCTAGCGAATCTATTCATGGCTAAATGGGAAGAAGACGTGGTGTATGCCCTATATATACCTACTGACTTGCCCATGTGGCAAGCAGTACGTTGGGAGGACCACTAAGACATTTTCCATCCGAGTAAGCGAACACATAACCAATATAACCAAAGGTAAAACCAACCACAGTGTACCTAAGCACTACCTGAGAGCCCATGCTAAGGACCCGACTGGCACCAGATTTTCTATTATAGATAAATATACCCCCCCCGGCGAGGGGGTGACTCTGTTAGAGGGGTATCACAACTAGAGGTTTACTGGATTTACCAGCTCAAAAGCTACTCCCCATTTGGATTAAACGTAGGTTGGGACATAAATGCATTTATCAGCAAAGCATGCGCCAAGACCCCTATTTTACTAGCACCTCTTACAGTAATACACCATAGACATCTTGAGTGTCTTTACTAAATCATTTATCTGTAATTTTATCTTCATATTTACAACAGATTTCACTCCCTGTTTATTTTAACATTTTAATATTTTAAATTTATGCTCCAAGAGGCACCTATACACCTGATATTGTTTGGATCTACAATACGCATAACAACTGGTTTTTACTGTATTTATTATATCCGACATACTAAATTATTATGTGATATAATGCAATGGACTTATCCGTGGACAGCTTTGATGTTTGACTATTTAATTTTTAATTTTTAATTTCTCAACCTTAATATATTTTCGGGGTTATATCCTACCCATCCAATAGGAAGGCTTTGAACTTCCCTCCCTACTAAATGTACTCAATACATGTCTCACCACATCACGTGTCATATCCGGTTAGTGCTGATCCCGGAAATGACACATTTTCATCCCCGTGATTTGCCATATTCTGTTATAAAGTTTTATACATAATACAATGGATTTTTATACGAGCAATTTTAGACGGTTTTTAGTATATATATTACATATGTATTTTACATGTGATTTATTGAAGGAAGTCCATGTGGATTAGGTATTTCCGGGTCATACCACCGCTATTTGAGAAATTCTTTAATAAGGTTTTAATAATGTTTCAAAGGAACGTTCTAATTTTTATCTTTATATGTACAACGCTGTTAGGCTTTGTAGTCTTTCCAATTAGCGGTTCCTGTATTAGCCATCGCTGTAGGACGCACTTCCGGGTCACCCAGGGACATGTGCGCCTTAGAGAATCACGTTTTACCTGTACCTTTCCACACACCTCTAATTACCCATATATGAAGCATAATTTTGGGTCCAGGTTCCCATTTTTCCTAATGTCTGTTGTTATTGGTTCCATCCTATAAACCGGAAGTACTAGCTGGAACGCAATCAGAAACCGGAAGTATGTCAGTTGGAACGCACGCCGACCCGGGAAACCGGAAGTGCGTCAATTACAGGGTGTTTTGAATAGTTTATTTAAACGCAGCTTTCTAGGTGGTCAGGAGCCCCCAGATGACGTGTACTAACACGAAACGCGTCGGGCGCTTCTGACCTATTGATTGCTGCGTTACTCCACACAAGCTTGTAAAAATTGGATTTTGGATTTAGTGTTTTTATATATGTTTGCAATAAAAGTAGCCCCCTCATCACCGAGGTTTTATACTATGGCGAGTGCCCTGTTTCTTATTCCCATCTAAACGGTCGAGTCCTTGGACGGTTCGTCCCCCCTGACGGTTGCTCCCCTCAAGGCGTCCCTCCAGTTGACCATTGGACCCGGATCTCAGACGTGACCTGGATCGTGGATATTGGTCGTATAGGAGCCGTGACGGAGACCCCCTCTCCAGGGATGTGTGACGCGACCAGCTGCTGGACGTCGTAGATGCCGCATCTGACCGCTTTTGAAGCGTTATTATTTCTTCTTTCCGGTAAGCCTCCACTCTGGAAGGGGTTGGAGTTTCCATCCACCGCTTGTTGTTTCCAATTTTATTGAATATCCAGATTGAAATATCACCATTTCAGGAGAATTCCCACCTCGGACACCACCCCTCATCTATGTACACATTGAACTTTAAAAGACCTGTTTTACACACTGAAGTTTTTTCCCTCATACATTGAACTTTATTTTTGAACCTAATTTCTCAATAAGCCATTTATCATATGTGTTTATTATGATTCTATGATTGCACACTGCACGGTTTCATAAGGGTTTATTATAATTTATGTTAATCAATTATATACATTTACCGTTCAACTATCATTTCTAAGTTTAGCGCCACCCCCACATACACAAAGCTTTCTACGATTAGTTTGGTCGACACAGGTGGCAGCTCACTTCCTCACTAGTCTTTCTTGGCCTAGCGCGGTAACCCCTCCCACTTTTAGGACCCAGAGTCCGTCAGAGCAGGAGGACTCTAGGACCCAGAATCCGTCAGAGCAGGAGGGCCCTAGGACCCAGCATCTCCGGCAGCACATCACATGGGCCTCTATGAGGAAGTCAGGCCTTGGCTGGAGTACTGTCTGATCTGCAGCTTTACCTGTGATTCTGTGTTACCTGCAATCTGCTATCTGGAATTGACCCGGCTTGTTCTGACTTTGCTTATCGGATTCTTGTGCCTGCTTACCGTTGTTGTATTATTTGCTTGTGACCTGACCATTCTCTGCCTACGGTCTGATATACCTGATGTTCCTGTATTGACCCGGCTTGTCTCACCTGCTCCAGTCTGCTGTATCCAGTATCTAGGGTTGCCTCCCTGTACCAAGTGCCCAGCTGTCATCATCTGCAGCTCATCTGGTGAAGATCCGCACTCACCTGCATCTGGTAACCTGTCAGCCTCTACGGCTTCCACCAGGCACTACTACCCCACTGTGCTCATTGACTGCTGTCTCCACTCCAGTGGTCAGTAAGCCAGAGTTGTATGAGAGGTCTCCTCCTACGGAAGTCAGGCTCTCCACCAAGGTACGTGACATACATTACAGTGGCAGTGGGGTGCCAGGTGTGATGAAGATGAGGATCACAGGAGGTAGGGTGTTAGCAAGGCAGCAGTGGGGTGCCAGGTGTGATGAGGATGAGGATGACACGAGGTAGGGCGTTAGCAAGGAGGCAGTGGGGTGCCAGGTGTGATGAGGATGACAGGAGGTAGGGTGTTAGCAGGGTGGCAGTGGGTTGTCAGATGTGATGAAGATGAGTATGAGGACGACAGGAGATAGGCTGTTAGCAAGGTGTCAGTAGGGTGCCAGGTGGGATGGACCTCATAGCTGATTGCTGAATGTGTAATATAGAACATTGCAGTACAGTGCATGGACAATGGTGTTATGTCGTTTATGGGGATCACTGCCTCTTGAAATCCACTACATCCTGTGTCTTTGTGCTTTTATGAGAGGCAGAGCATCTATCAGTCTAGACGTGACATACCACCCACTGTGTTCATTTTTAGTTACTGGGCATGGAGGAGGAGGGAGGGACTAGGCTGTCATTCAGGATCTGTATTCATGCCAAAATGTGTGATGTCATACCATGTGACCTGACTAGCTCTGATCAAACAGGGAATGTCCGCTACAGTAGTAGAGACCAAACTGAGCATGTGCAGCCTGACTCCACTCACTGTGTCTTATCCAGACTTGTCCAGGGGGAAAGTGCAGGAGGGGGAAGATCTGTGCATACACCATCAAACAGCCTTTTTACACAATGCGGAGGATTAACCTCTGTGTTTCCACAATGAGTATAACAAACATGCTATTCTGCATATGCAGACTGATTATACTGTTGTGGGTTTAGTAACACTAAGTTTAAAGCCCAAATTAACTTTAAAGTTAAAATCAGTTAAATACATTCCAGGACATTGGAAAAAGTGTATTTTATATTTAGGAACTAGCCACAGCCTGGTGGGAAAACTCCTGTCTCCTGCCAGCATGCTGTAGAGAGTAAACCCATGCTCTTTGTGTGGACCAGTGGTCTCTATGCAGAGGTATGACACTCCCATTACAAACAAACAAAACATTTCCCAGCACACTTACCAGCCAGTCTATGACACTCCCAGACCAGGCCAGATTAATTGTGCCCATACACTAGACAAAAAATAGTTTGAAAATCTGTCATTTGGACAGTTTGTTCATTTTTTTGTCCAGTTAATGGGTACAAATCAAAAATCGGTTGTGGCATTTTTGAGCCAAAAAAATCGAAAGAAGAGTTTCAAAAAATTCTGCCAAACGGGCGATAAATTGAAAGTTTAATGTGTTTCTTGCCCATTAAAAATTGAGCTGTTGGTACTGCGCATATATGACCCAGAAGCCAAAAGCGGATTCAATTATGTCCATTGAACAATTTATCGTTCAAAATTTGGTCAATACATGATGGCGATATTGTTTACTTTCACGATCATGTGTTTATTTTTCAAAAAAGTGTTTGAACAATTTTAAGACTGGTGTATGGCTAGCATTAGGATAATCAATACCCTAAGCACAGCCCAACAATGGTGCACCCTTGGCCCTTCCATTGCTTAATTGACAAGATATTTAGAGTGCTGGAGGCGAAATAAAAGTTTAAAAATGTATAACCCTTTTTCTTTTTTTTTCCAGGTCAGCCCCAGTCAAGGCCTCAAAACTATATTACATAAAAAAAATAATTTTATTTAATTAATAGACCAGGTATTGTTCAAACTCTCAACAAACATGTTTGAAAAAAAAGCAAGCAAATGACTGAACCCTTGTACTTAGAAATGATCAGGGAGCCAGGAGACTAAAGTAGTCCCTGGCCTGATGGGGACCTCCAGAGTCAGGGAGAACTGATATTCTTCCTCAGGGTGCAGGTTACTAGGCATAGTGGGTATAGTGCAAGATGGAATGATAGGCGCCAGTCACTTTTTTGAAAATGAACAAAGAGAGTTTTATTTCACTTAACAAGAACAGGGGAGAGAGCGTTAGGGCACAGGACACCCTTAGGCAAATGCAATAGCAAATTGGCAGACTCCGCAAACAGAAATAGAACTAGGCATACAGCGATACAGAAAAAGGGCCTTTAAGCTGATGCAGCGATCTGTATTTTTGTAGCAACTGCTGTCTCCTATAGCAACACAGTATTCCACTGTAGATCTTTAAGCTTTCCCCAGGTACAGAACCTGCTGGACTTCTCAAGCTTCACTCACAGCCAACTGCTGTAGTCTACAGGCTTAGCTCACAGTCTCTCACTAGACTTCTTGGACTCCCAGCTACCTGCTGGATCCCCTGAGCTCTTCTCACAGCTACCCACTGTATTATTCAAGCTGCGCCCATGCTACCCACTGGGTTCCTGGACTCACAGCCACCTGCTGGATCGCTCTGGCTTGACTCCCAACTACCCGCTGTACTTTAACTTCAAGATTTACTTACAGCTACCCACTGTACTCCTGGATGAGTCTCTACTGAAGCTTTCCCACTTACTTCACTGTCCCCAGCTAGTGAAGCGTCTGCTCTGGTACTCCTTCAGAACTCCATTCCTTCTACACTTGCCTCCGGTAACAGGAGCTGTCTTCCCTTTGTAGCAACTGCTTCTCCTTCACCGATCGTGCTGAGCCTCTACACACATGGTTAGGCCTCAGGCTCCAGGCCTAACCTCCTGCTGCCGCTACTTCCTGGATAGGCCTCAGGCAGACCTAGCAGCCAGGAGCTATACGACACACATGCAGCCGTCCGGGTGGTAAAGAATACTGATCACCTGACTGCTTCCAAATAAATAGGCTATCCCAGCATGCTCAGTGGTCAAAGAAAACTCCTCCTGATTGGCCAAGACAGCATATTTACTCATAACCTGAATTCACTGTAATCAATCATGCTAGTGCCAAAGGCTGCCATGCCACCTATTGACAGAAGAGAGAGACAGCACACTAGACTCAGGCTTAGGACAGAAATCAGTGGATCAAAGACTACAAATTAGCCAGGCTAGTTACCACCTAGCACAACTAAATTTGCTAGTAGCCCTGTTTAGGACAAGGGTGCTACAGCCCTATAGAAGTCATTAGGGTTTTAATGCAGCTGTATGGCCAGTGGAATAAGGACAGTGTGGGACGTAAATAAAGAACAGAAACTACGGCAGTTGGATTTCAGTACATATGTTTTTAGCTCAACCACTACAAGTTCATTCATATTGTTTGTAATAAGAAACTCTGTTATTTAACAAGGAAGGTTATGGAATACCCCAGGCAAAATGGGAAATAGACTTCAGGAAGCCTTCCTGCCCATTATTTCCTTTTTCTGCTCCATGAGCATCTTGTGGTGCTTGATCCTTACAATGGCATTACTGCTACTAGAGCGTTCTCATGAAGATCTGGAAACCCTTTACTGAATTTTTATCTCTGTCTTTTAGAGGTTATGATTGGACTCCCCTGGCAACATCATTGTCACAATGCCTTTACGTCTCAATTTAACAATATTCTGTTCAACATATTAGAGTGGATTCAAGAACAATGTATTTAAACAGAAACATATGTTCTAGCTTGATTCTTTCTCCAAGTCTGTCCAAGCCCATCTTCCTGTGTCGATTACAGATTACCAGTGCCCTCCCCTGCCCTTTCTCTGGAATCCTCCCTACTTAGCCTTACTAGATCCTATGTCAGATCCTATGTCAGTCAGGAAGTCTCCAGGAGTCCCACTGCAGATTCATGACAGTGCAGCTAATACTTGGTGATAAGGTATGTGGACAATGGTGTTTGGAAACACTACAGCTGTCACATTTATTTTAATATCTGTCTTGGTGCTGCATGAGCCCCACAAAGGCAGTAAGATTTGTATTATTTCAAATTTGCCTGTTAGAAGGGGGGATTCACAGAAACAGAAAACATTTTCTCACAGCCAGAGCTGTGTTTAGGGGAGCGTAGCTTGCCAATGGCATGCTGAACAGCTTCTTTACTGAGCTCCAGCTCCCACTCCCTGGCTAGTCTGCCAACATTATGCAGACCCAAGGACACACATATAGTACCTCTCATGGGCAATAAGAAACAGTAGCCAGCTTCTACACCTGCATTGAAGGCCTGGAGGAGTAGAATCAGATTGCACACTCGCTCTCCTGCAATCTGGGAGCCCAAGATGGCGCTGAATGGGACCTACAATATTACATTGTGGCCTTGCTGATCCACCAGGATGTGGAACAACCTAACTGGAACACTCAAACAAGATATAAATAAATGAATGGCTAGACACTTATCAATTGATCCTAAATTAACATACCACTTAACTGCAAGATCTCCTCTACCATGTAGACGATATAGAGAACTGCAATTGGCAGATAGGTATCTGCATTAAAGGGGTCCTGTAGTCAGTGGACATTCCACAAATTGATAGGGTCAATTGAGCCTTAGGCCCCAAAAATGTTAATCCACAAAGGCCCTGTGACATCATATTTAAGCTACATTATTGCTCAGGTGATAATGGCAGCTCCCTTACCACAATAACCTTAAAGGGATTACCATCACTCTGCTACCAATTCTTTTGAGGCAAAACCCATGTTCTGGAAAGCTTTCAACCCTTTCCTGGAGGAGCTGAAGAAAAGCAATATAACATACTGCTGGAGATACCCCTACCAGGCTTCAAATGTTGTAAATTAGTCACTTTCAAAACACTAGAAAACCTCCCACATTCCTTAGAAACTCTGGAGCTCCTTGAGGTCTCACTGCCTGACTGGGCCCTTAAAACTGTTTTTTTTCTGGTGTTCCAATACAAGGCAGGTGGACAACAGTAACTTCCACAAGGGAAAACGAGCCCATTCAATCACAAGCACTACTGCTACTACTTGAAGTTACCACAGCCTGTGCTACTTGCATTGATTTTCACTCACTTTATTCTTTGTTTCCTTTTCACACTGCTGGAATTCTTGTTCACATTTAAAAAGCTGACACTTGAGTCCAGGTTGATAAATGTTATAATTTCATCTGTTATGCATTTGGGAGATGTGCTCCCTACATTTGAATCACAACTAAGTTTTCGTTTCAAAAGAGACAATATAATAAATTACACATATTCACCTGTTGGGCTATGATCATCTGCAAAACCTTTTCAGACAGGATGTCAGAATCACTTGAACAAATTAATCAATTATGGCACCTATTGCCCCATATCCTTTAAAAGGGGGAACTTAAATCACACTTTTATGAAGTTTGAACACTGATGCACCTCTTCAGCAACAGCCTCCGGGGTAAAATAGGAGATAAATGTAATACTGAGAGAGATGGCTTACAGAGAAAGACCACCTTTTGAACAGGTTTGGGAACAAGCTCCGGGAAGGCAATTATGAGAAAAGGAATGGGCTAAGATATATATTCTAAAGTACTCTCTATCTCTGTCAAACAATTATCAAAAGAAAAACTATAACCTTATATCCAGCTTGTACAGATGCACAACCACCTTGCAGTGGATGTTTCTATGTTCTGATACCTGCTTCAGATACCACCAAAACCATGGAAGCTATCTCCTTATCTGGTGGAACTGCAAACAAATTCAACAATTTTGGCATACAATTTTCCAGGTATTTAATGAAATGCAACACGCAAGTTTAAAGGGCACACCAGAAGTAGATTTACTCTCCCTGTTTACAGGTTCTCTGCAATCCATAAGAAAAGATATTTTGAGACACATTTGAGGACAGTTTTGTCAGCTGAACTGTGTAGTAGACTGTACAAAATTATGCAAAGTCCCTTGCAAAGAGAAGAAATTGAGTGGACCCCGCTCTTCAAGACACCAGCTGGTGTCCCCTTTAGCTTACACCCAGCACCTGACTTCTAGTACCCAGAGGGGGATTCAGCAGCACATGTCCCGGGGTTCCCTTTAGGTGGTCTGTACTCACATGGCCCTGGTCGCATGTCACCTTTGCCCCATGAGACCAGACAGGAACCGTGGACATCCTCCCTTAGGAGCACCCTGGGTTTCAGCATTCATCCCCAAATATCACAGAATAAATCAAGAAGAATAACTCCTGACTAATGTAATTCCACCACCTATATGTCCAAAGAAATGCAGTATATCTGTGTAGGAGGGTTCCACGTGTAGCAGCCCAGTGGCTCACAAGGTAGCACATCTGCCTAGCAGCGCTGAGGTTCTATTTTTGAATCCCAAACATGCCACTTCATGTAGAGATGTTGTTTGTTCTCCCTATGTTGTTAAACATAACTCATGACTCAGGGCCTTACCTAAATTATGTCTAAATGTAGTATTTATGTGTAGGAGGGTTCCACCACCATTGCAAATTGTGTCATATGTTTTCCATGGGCAAGGACTCTAATCAGCCTTAATATTTCCCCGCCTCCACTAATTGCAGTCTCTTACCAAGCCAAAACCCACAAAATGACAGCTGTTTATCTATCAGCATGGTGACAGTAATCAGTCATAACCAGCTTTCAAAACAGATGGTTTATGCCAGAAACAGGTTGTTCACTGGCTCTCTGGCCTTCCACAGTACATCTACATTGATTAACTTCTTGCACTCTTGGGGCTTAGGACTGTTTTACATCACAGAGATGCAGCCTAAAACCCTATGGCAGCACAGTGGCTCACAGACTAGAGCTTCTGGCTAGCAGACCGGAGGGTCGGAGTTTGAATCCCAATCCTGCTAGGTGGTTAGAGGTGTGTGTGTGTGTAGTGGTGTTAAAATTTCTTTTTCACCAGGGCTTCGCATAATGGAATCCGAAGAAATCTCATTATAAATCAAGCAAGTGTGGGTTTGCACCAAATATAGACCTGGGGTGCTTTGGCCCAGATAGTTTAATGTTGTATGCGTATGATGAATGACGGATGCGCTTTGTCACCAATTTGTGTGAAGCATCCCTCACAAAGTTGTCATTTCCTGTTTTGGGTCCTCCATATGCCCAACAATGTACCAGTTTGATTTGGATATGTTTGGGATCACTGATCATGGCCAGTGTTATATTTTTTGAGCTTTACCCTGCATAAATATGCTGAGGCATGATTTTATTTGTAAAGAGTGTGTAATGAACAGCTGTGAGAGACAGAATCAATTTACTGGTGAGTGTGTCCTTTACTGGGTGTGTGGAAGTGAGCAATCTTAGCTAGGTTATTTAACCACTTTAGCCCCGGAAGGATTTCGCACTTTAGGACCAGAGCCCTTTTTGCGATTCGGCACTGCGTCGCTTTAACTGACAATTGCGCGGTCGTGCGACGTTGTACCCAAACAAAATTTGCGTCTTTTTTTTCCCACAAATATAGCTTTCTTTTGGTGGTATTTGATCCCCTCTGCGTCATTTCCGATTACCGCTATAAACAAAAGAAGAGCGACAATTTTGCAAAAAAACACCAAATTTCTTATTTTCTAATTTTGGCTAAAATACAAATCAAAAAAAAAATATAAAAAAACATTTTTTTCTATCGGTTTTGTTCGATTTATATTCTTCCTCATATTTTTGGTAAAAAAAATCGCAATCGGCGTTTATTGATTGGTTTGCGCAAAAGTTGCCGCGTTTACGGATGATGAGAATTAATTTCTGGGGTTTTTATTTTTTTTTATTTTTTAGTAGTAATGGCGGCGATCTGCGATTTTTAGCGGTACTGCAATATTTCAGCGGACATGTCGGACCATTTTGACACTTTTTTGGGACCATTGGCATTTATACAGCGATCAGTGCTATAAAAATGCACTGATTACTGTGTAAATGCCATTGGCAGTGAAGGGGTTAACCTGCAGGGGGCGCTCTAAGGGTTAACAGTGTTCCCTGGGCGTGTTCTAACTGTGTGGGGACTGGGCTGGCTGGGGAAAGGGGATGATCACAGCTTTCACTTACAGGAAGGCTGTGATCATCGCCTTTGACAGAACGGAGGTCCGTGTTTACACACACGGACCTCCGTTCTTTCCATGCGGGGGAGCCATCGCGGGTAGCCGGCGGCGATCGAGTCCGCCCTACCCGCTCCCTGGCTCCCCCCGAACACAGTGAGCGCGCGAGCGCGCCTCCGGCGGCGCGCGCGCTCACAATGCTAGTTATCGCGGCCGCCGTCCCGTGACGGCGGTTCGCGATAACGAACCACCTTGTCGCCGTCACGCTGCGGCGGGCGGTCGGCAAGTGGTTAAAGGCCAGCATTTGTGGCGGGTGTTTGGCCTAAGAACAGGCCTAAATCTTTCTTTGAAGTCTGTATATTGGGTTACAAATAGAGGTTTTGGGGTGGGTGTGCATAATACCTGACTCACACCCCACTAAGGCTGTTTGATGATTGCTTCTAAATCTCACATGTTAGACCTACAACTGCTATGTAATGGTTTTGTTGAAAAGGAAGATTCTGGCTAATTAATTCCTGCTGTGTGTGTCAATATAGTTTGTGCAGTGCCTTGTTTGGCTTTTGCATTATTTTTGTCTATTTTTGCTTATGATAATTCTGCCATGAAACTTTTTGGGGGTTTCGGGTGAGGACTCCTGATCACAAAAAAGGTTAGTCATGCTTGTTATGAGCTTGATTTGTATCCCTGCTTTTCTAATGTGATTTGTTTAATGTGTCTAATTTTTAGTGCCATACCCTTGTAGATTTTGAGCTCTTTTGAGCAGGGCCCTTCTAAATATACTGTCAAATGCTAGAGCATCATTTCCATACCTTTTTTTTTTTGGCCCAAGTACATTAATGTAACAAATGTTTATACTAATGTTGAAATAAAAATTTGGTTGTTTTTTGCTTTATGCTTGATTTTTGCAGACTCGAAATACGTATTTTAGAAGTGCAAATAATTCATACCCCTTCAAATCTATATTAATTCTAGTTGCATACAAAAGTATTTGGTTGTGCATACATGCAAGTTCTTGTGTAGAAAGTTTAATGGAGTGGAGGGTGAAGAAACCCCCCCCCCAAAAAAAAAACCTTAAAAAAATCCCTGCTCCAAAGCTGAATTTCAGGGATCTACTACTTATTTTGTGGACCAGGTAAGCCATGAAATATGTCAACTAAATGTGAATTCTCTCTAAGCACCAAATTAAGAAAATTTGGGTCTGGCATAGATTTTAAGGGGAACTTCACACCAAGATTTTAAAAAAAATTGGCATGGGGTCCCCCCACAAATCCATGCCAGACCCTTATCCCAGCATGTAGCCTGGAGATCAGGATGGGGGGACGAGCAAGCTCCCTCCAAACGGTACCAGGCCACAAGCCCTCAACATGGGGGGGTGGGTGCTTTGGGGCAGGGGGCTCTGCGCCCCCCCCCAACCCAAAGCACCTTGCCCCCATGTTGATGGGGATAAGAGTCTCTTCCCGACAACCCTGGCCGGTGGTTGTCGGGAAATGCGGATGGGGGGCTTATCAAAATCTGAAAGTCCCCTTTAATAAGGGGGCCCCAAGATTCTGCCCCCCATGTGAGTATGGGGTACATTGTACCTCTACCTGCTCACCAAAAAAAGCTGTGAAATGTTAAAAAAAATCAAGTGCCAGTTTTTGACAAGTCCTTTATTCTGAAATAGCTCTGAGCTGTCTTCTTCCCAGTGTTGTCTCTCCCACCGCCATCTTCTCCTGCTTTTCTGTTCTTCCTCGTCACCAACTTCCCCTGGTGCTGTATCTTCAGCCGACATCTTCTGTCGCCGCCTTCTTCTGCCGATGTCTCTCCCCGCCGCCTTCTCCCTCCGCTGTGTTTTTCCACGCTGCCAGGTAGCCACTATTAAAAAAAAGGGGGGGCGGGCTCCCCAGGTGAAGTCATCGGATGGCCACGCCCCATGTAAGAGATGCCAGACAGTGGCTGACAACATACAATGGAGGAAGACAGCGGCGTGGAAGAACACAGCAGAGGGAGAAGGCGGCGAGAGAGACAGCGGAAGGAGAAGGCGGCGACAGAAGATGGCGGCAGAAGATACAGCACCAGGGGAAGATGACGACGAGGAAGAACAGAGCAATGGGAGAAGATGACGGTGGGAGAGACGACACCAGAAAGAAGACAACTATTTTACAATAAATTACTTGTTAAAAGAAAAAAAACAAGAGCCGGTTTTTGACATTTCACAGCTTTTATTGGTGAATGGGTAGGGGTACAATGTACCCGATAACCATTCACATAGGGGGGCAGGATCTGGGGACCTCCTTGTTAAAGGGGGCTTCCAGATTCTGATAAGTCCCCCACCAGCAGATCCTGACTAGGGTTAGGGTTGTCGAGAAGAGGCTCTTTTCCCCATCAACATGGGGACAAGGGGTTTTGGGGTGGGGGGGGTGTGTGTTGAGGGCATGTGGCCTGGTACGGTTCTCGCTCATCCTGTCCCTCTCCTGACTTCCAGGCTGCATGCTTGGATAAGGGTCTGGTATGGATTCTTTTTTTTGGGCGTGGGGGGTCCCCTCCAAATCCATACTAGATCCGAAGGGCCTGGTATGGAACTTGGGGGGGTCCCTACGCCTTTTTTTTAAATTAAAAAGCGCAAGGCTTGCATCTTAATCAGCAGCATATGCTGACAATAGGTGAATGCCTAATAGCCAATGTCATATGAGCATGTTACCATAATATTAATGCCTCAAATGTAAAACATTATTGTATAGAATGAAAAGAATCAAACATTAGTAATTGTAGTTTCTATGTTTGATTGTGGCTAGCTCAGTAGCATAGTGGTTTGCTCTGCTATCTTCGAAGGTTGAAGGCATGGGTTTGAATCCCACAGATGGTATCACCTGCTGAAAGCTTGCATTGTACTCACCAATGCACATAATTTTGATTGCTTCCAAACTATAAACTCTCTAAATGCATCAATAATATTATGGTGTGGTGCGGGTCTGGTCGGTATATTAAGGGGAACCCCATGCCAAAATGTAATTCAAAAATCGACGCGGGCCCCCCCCCCCCATGTCCATACCAGGCCATTCTGGTCTAGGTTGGATTAGGAGGGGACCCCCACACAAAAATAAAACAAAATGGCATGGGGTCCCATACCAGACCCTTATCTGAGCATGCAGCCTGGCAGGTCAGTGAGCATCTTCCCCTCCTGAACCATACCAGGCCACATGCCCTCAACATGGGGAGGGTGCTTTGGGGTCCCCCCCAAAGCACCTTGTCCCCATGTTGATGAAGACAAGGGCCTCTTCCCGACAACCCTGGCCAGTGGTTGTTGGGGTCTGTGGGCGGGGGGCTTATTGGAATCTGTAAGCCCCCTTTATAAAGGGGCCCCCAGATCCCGCCTCCCCATGTGAATGAGTATGGTGTACATCGTATCCCTACCCATTTACCAAAAAAAGCCTTGTAGTGTGACAAAAATCAATAGGCAGTTTTGACAAGTTCTTTATTGTAAAATAGCTCTGAGCCGTCTTCTTTCCCTGCTTCTTCCTCTGGCCTCCCTCCGTCTTCTCCTTCACCACTTCTTCCTCTAGTCTTCTCATTCTTCCCTCAGTCTTACTCCGGCTTCTTCTTCCACTGCTCCTTCTTCCGGTCTTCTTCTTCCTCCGCTGCCGCTCCCGTCACCAACCCGCTGAAGATCCAAAAACAACCCTCCTCTGATGCTGCGGTCCGCCGATCTGTCTGCTTCCATGGCGCACATGCCATATATAACTATGAGACGTGGCCAACAGATGACATCATATGTAGGGTCCGCGACTAGAGTTGAGCGAACCTCTGGAAGTTCGGGTTCTGCTGGTCCGTCCGAACTTCGGGACAAAGTCCGGGTCCGGGTCCGGACGGAACCCGAACGATCGCACGGACAATGAAGGAAAACGTCGGGAGATCCCGAAAGGTCCTGAAACAATGTCGGTAAAAACACGTATTTTCAAGCCCAGGGGTAACTAAAGTTACCCCAAGCAACAGGCACGCTAGCAAGCCCAAGGCAGGCCTGGGCCTGGGCCTGAAACAGGGCTTCAAGCCTGCCTGGTCGTCTTGGGCTTGAAGGTCTCCAAGCGAGTTGAGATCAGCGCCTGGGATGTATACTACAGTAGACAACCGGTGCAGAGTATCAATATATACCGTACACGCGGTACCTTCGTCTGTCTAGCCGCCTGGCGTCGTAGTCTCCTCCCAACAAAAACCTAGAAGTCGCCCAACCACTGCCCTC
>BLSH010413335.1:949512-959678 GCA_018402905.1 Glandirana rugosa | reverse complement strand
GATTGAGCATGCATTTCACTTGCTGAAGACAAAACTGAAGGGAAATGCCCCAAGAACAAGCAGGAACTGAAGACAGTTGCAGTAGAGGCCTGGCAGAGCATCACCAGGGATGAAACCCAGCGTCTGGTGATGTCTATGCATTCCAGACTTCAGGCTGTAATTGACTGCAAAGGATTTGCAACCAAGTATTAAAAAGTGAAAGTTTGATATATGATTGTTAATCTGTCCCATTACTTTTGGTCCCTTAAAAAGTGGGAGGCACATATACAAACTGTTGTAATTCCTACACTGTTCACCTGATTTGGATGTAAATACCCTCAAATTAAAGCTGAAAGTCTGCAGTTAAAGCACATCTTGTTCATTTCATTTCAAATCCATTGTGGTGGTGTATAGAGCCAAAAAGATTAGAATTGTGTTGATGTCTCAATATTTATGGACTTGACTGTATGTACCCTATTCTCCTAAGGAAAGCCCTCAGACTCTCGCTCAATGTCCTCTTTGTTCCAGCTCCAAACCATCTCTTTCAGAGACTCTGGTCCTGCCCTGAGATTGTCAAATTCTGGGATCAGATTGAAAATTATGCTAACCTGGTAACCGGTCGCACCCCTTCCAAGGATGTATACCCCTTACTCTTTGGTTACTTGGAGGACAATCCCCCTCAATTAACAAGACCACAGAGACAAATATCCCTCCGAAATAAGGCCTGGCTCTCCACTTGTTTCATGTCTGCAAGACGAGCAATACTCAGGAATTGGATCTCCTCTTCCCCTCCAAAACTTTCAGAAGTCAAGCAGGAATTATTGAACCTCATGTACAAAGGAAAAACTTGACATCTACCTATCTCACCTCAACACCTCTACTCGCTTCAGAAAGCAAATGGTCCAAATTCATCCAAAATTCCACTCATTCCACTGATCTAGGAAGCAATTATCTACTCCTGGGGAGCACTCCCATCTCAACCAACTTCAGCATTCAAAGACTAAGGTCACACCTCCCAAAAGAAAAATCCAAATGCTCCTGACCCTCCACTCTCTTCAGTCTCATAACTCCAATATGACCCGAACAATGCTCACCACCAATTCTCGATCTCCTCCCTTAAGGATCCTGAACTCTGAATACCTGCATAGTAGCAGGATAGACACTCACCTGCTTATGCATACTGTATTACTACTGCCAGATATAGGATATATCAAACTGTAAAACTCTGACCCCCCCCCCCCCCTTTGGTAACTGTCAAGCATTGCAACATTCGTGTCCCATCCAAACTGAGATTTTCATTAATTAATCATCCCAGCTCCTCCTAAGGCCTTTTCCCCACCCCTTTACCCTATCCCCCCCTTTTATGTCCTTTCTTCCCTCCCCCCCTCCCCCTTAATTTGTTCTACTTGTCTTAATTGTAATGAATCTATAATAAAGCATTACAAAAAAAGTCCAAAGGTCTCTTGAGATGGAGCAGCACTAGTTATACTGACATCTTTTTTGTGTATTACATAAATCATACAGTCATAAAATCATAGTTCTATTTCTAAGTGTATAAGTACCTGCGTTCCATATATCCTATTATCAATATTTCAATCGCAGAAAGCTGTGGTAAGCATATGCAGGGAGACACAACCATACGCTGATGTGGGATTGCTAAGATAGTGGATCGTCCTCAATGAGATAGCTTGGTTGTCACCACATCATACAATCCCCCTCCCCCATCCAATTACACTCACCAGATGCTTGAACAGTGTGCGCTTGTGTATAATCCGTACTCTACACCTGCTGCTCAGATAGATCCCAGGGACCGTCTGCTCAGCTGGATAGATGTCTCTGTGCCTCGGCTTCCCGCAGTCCAACATACACCATCAATGTGGCCGCCGATCTCGTATGGCACAGGTATGAGAAATACAGAAGGGGAGACCACTCATAGTGTAACCTATAAAAGGATTTTATTCCCCACAGAGCTGCCCCCTTACAGATTGCACTTACAAGAAAGAAATATCACACAAGCAGCAATAAAAATTGTAAGCAGTTGTGCCTCTTCTGCTCCGATCTCTCTCACCAAATCCTGACCTGCTCGATAATGGTGGTGCCCAGGGCAAGATTGGAACACTTGAAGCACATACACTAGCTGTTTGGACACATCTCGTCTTTGACCATAGGCGTGTTCAAATGGCACCGGAATCATTTAAATACACTGATTGGATCAACTGCACATACAACTTAACCTCTATGCTAACAGTTCCGTCTGAGTGACCAGACCCCAGCAGATCTCATAACCATGATGTGCAGACGCCAAGTACTCTACAATCAGAGCACAAGATCCAAGGGAGCCATCTCCGAACAATTCAATCTAATCTAGATCGAGTAATCCGGGATCATCATCTCCGGATTCCCCTTATCATAAAACATAGGTATGATTGAATGAGACACCAGCATAAACACAGGGCTTAACATACCCGTGTCTCTAAGATCTCACCCAACCATACATTGTTAGATGCATATATACACAATCAGTTATATGCAGGTTTAAACGATCAGACCTGCAAGCACAGATCAAACTGATACCATAGACAGAAAGATTAATACATATGTGTCTCTAAAATCCTATTAAATCATACGCACTTAAAATGTATGCATACAAAATACCACGTATGTGTCTCTAAAATCATAGTATATCATACACTCATGAGTATATATATATATACAAAATTCATTAATCAAAGCTACTGCACAAATTTAGTGTTTCCTGTTATGTCATTTACCTCTAACTGTTCTTAAAAACCAGCTTATGTATTAAATATGGGGAAATCATTAATTGAACACCATTGCACCGCATACACATCTGCCAACTGCGATGCTGCCATACGGGTCACTAGTGAATCCCCGCCTTCATCTGCAATAAAATACCTGCATGGGTCCTTCATATAAGCCTTATGAAATTGTACTCAGGGTCTAGATGACAATGTCCATCTAACCAAGATGGCACTACAACTATTGATCAGCTTACAAACTCAATTCGTTGGTGCATACAATGAATATAAATGACATGAGATTAAAACTATACCCCAATTGATAAAATACCACTTTTAAACTAGCCCCAGTAATAAGTATTATATGAGTATACAGTGACACTATAGCCTATAGTTCACAACACCCTACTTAGCAGCATTGGGATCATCTGATATGCTTGTTTCTACTGGAGTTGGTCAGTAATCACTGATAAAGCAATTCAAGTCCAGCTCGACGTTCATTCCTCCAGGTTGGAGAGTACCAGTGTCATGTACCTGATGGTGGAGTCTGACTTATGCAGTGGGCAACTTCTCTTACGGCCCTGGTTCCAGAACCCCTGATAGAGCAGACATGGGGGTTTTCAAGCGCAAGGGGGCATGAGGGCTGGATTGGACACAGATGGTGGTTAGATGTTGTCCAGAGGTTTGTACAAGACAGAAGAATGGTGATACAAGCCGGGTCAATAACATGCGGGCGGAGCAGTACAGAAGGAGCAGGCAGTCGGGTGGTAGGGTGCAAGCAGATTTGGCAACAGGCGGGCAGCTGAGGTACAAAGGGATCAGGCAGAAGGATGGTTGTAGGCAAACCGTGGGGCGGCAAGCCGTGGGGAGTTCAAGCAGGTACAGGGTCAAGCCGGGTCACAGATAAACAAGAAATCTCAGAACAGATCACTGCAGGAATACTGGAACACTGTAGAATGGACAGCACTGGTTGCAGGGTGCTGTCTGCTTAAATGGCCGGTTTGGCGCCAATGCCTGCGCATACAAGCGCGCACATGCACAGGCGCGAGCAGACGTGCACAGACGCATGTACACGCTACGGACACCTGCACATAGGCATTCCAATGGCCACAGATGATTCCTAACACTGCCCCCCCAAGGGGCAGCCTCCGGATGCCCAAATGGGCCCTTTGGGCTGGATGTCTTCTCCAGAATGACCTAATTAGCTCACCGGCATGCAGGTTGTTTTCTGGCTCCCAAGAGCTGTCTTCAGGCCCATAGCCCTTCCACTTTACCAGGAACTGAATGATGCCCCCTCTTTTCCTGCAGTCGAGGATGGTCTCCACCTCAAACTCCTCCTCTCCGTCCACTAAGACCAGTTCTGGTGGGGCTGTATTGCGCCCAGGGAAGAGATCCTTGACCAATGGTTTAAGCAAGTTCACGTGAAAAACTGGGTGAATGTGAAGCGAAGGGGGTAGGTCCAGCTCGAATGCCACCCTGTTGATCTTTCTCTTCACTTGAAAGGGCCCAATGTACTTTGGCCCTAGTTTTCTGGAGGGGCAGGACAGTCTCAGGTTTTTTGTTGATAACCAGACCCGTTGGCCAGGTCGCAGTTCTAATTCCCCTCGTCTCCTTTTGTCATAATTTCTCTTGCTGAGTGCCTGAGTCTGAGAGAGAGTTTCCTGTAACAGTTTGCTGTTTCTTTCTAGGAACTGGGTGGCTTCCAGTATTGCAGGGGTGTGCCAGCGGCTTGGGCGGACCCGATGTCCGCCGGCGAGCCACGATGAGCGGCCACAGCCAAAGAACGGGGAATCGCCGATGTAAACACGGCGGTTCCCCGCTCTGTTAGTGGGGGCATGGGAGATCTACTGATCCCTGTCACTGGGATCAGTTAGATCTTTTATGCCCATGGTAGCCCAGTCCCCCCACAGTTAGAACACACCCAGGGAACACAGTTAACCCCTAGATCTCCCCCTGCAGGTTAACCCCTTCCCTGCCAATGACATTTATACAGTAATCAGTGGACATTTAAATTTCTGATCGCTGTATAAATGTCATTGGTCCCAAAAAAGTGTGAAAAATGTCTGACATGTCCACTGCAATATCGCAGTACCACTAAAAATCGCAGACCGCCTCCATTACTAGTAAAAAAAAATAAATAAATAGAAACCCCAGAAATTAATTCTCATCATCCATAAACGCGGCCACTTTTGCACAAACCAATCAATAAACGGCGATTGTGATTTTTTTAACCAAAAATATGAGGAAGAATATAAATCGGCCAAAACTGATGAAAAATAATGTTTTTTATATTTTTTTTGGATTTGTATTTTAGCTAAAAGTAAGAAATTTGTTTTTTTTTGCAAAATTGTCTTCTTTTGATTATAGCGATGATTCAGAAATGACGCAGAGGGGATCAAATACCACCAAAAGAAAGCTCTATTTGTGGGAAAAAAGGACGCAAATCTAGTTTGGGTACAACGTCGCACGACCGCGCAATTGTCAGTTAAAGCGACTCAGTGCCGAATCGCAACAAGTGCTCTGGTCCTAACCTGGCAAATCCTTCTGGGGCTGAAGTGGTTAAGTAGGATGGTAGCCGAGGTTCGCCCAGAATGGGGTTTGCTTGGTGGCAGAATGAACTGAGTTATTGTAGGTGAACTCGGCAACAGAGAAACCCAATCATCCTGGGAGTATGAAGAGTAACAACGAAGTTACTGCTCAAGGGTCTGGTTAGTCCTCTCCATTTGGCCGTTTGACTGCGGGTGATACGTTGTGGAGAAGGGCAGGTCAATTCCCAGAGAAGAGCATAGGGATCTCCAGAAGCGGGATGTGAACCGCACCCCTCAGTCTGACAGTTGATGGGGATTCCATGAAGATGGACCACCTCTTTAATGAATGCCTCTGCTGTCTCAGCTGCCATGGGGGTGCCCTTCATGGGTATGAAATGGGCCATTTTTGCGAGGCGGTCCACCACCACAAGAATAGTACTGAAGCCTGCAGATGGAGGCAGCTCGACTATAAAGTCCATTGAGATCTGAGACCAAGGTTGTTCCGGAATGGGCAGTGGATTGAGTAGACCCCAGGCTTTGGACCTTTCAGTTTTGTTCTTGGCACAAACAGGACAAGCACTCACATGGTCTCTGTAGTCCTTGTTCAGGCGAGGCCACCAGAACGAGCGGGATAGCAGCTCTGCCAGAGTCCGGTGGCACGGTAAGACCGGCTAAGGATCGCCTGATCCTGATTTTCTTGGGTCAACAGGAAGCTGTTGGCAGGCAGGATTGTGTCTGGAGAAGAAAGATTTTCTGAGTCGTGAAACATCCTGGACACGGCGTCCGGCTTTACATTCTTGGGCCCGGGCCTGTATGTAATATGTAGCTGGAAGCGCAAGAAGAATAATGCCCATCTTATCTGTCGAGGTTTGAGTCTCTTAGCAGCCCACAGGTATTCTAAATTTTTATGGTCGGTGAAGACCAGAACAGGATGAGACGCTCCCTCTAGGGGCCATTCCTCCAGAGCCGATTTGATCGCCAGCAGTTCTCTGTCACCGACATCATAATTCCTCTCAGGTGGTGAGAGTTTCCTAGAAAAGAAGGCGATAGGGTGGAGTGAGGCCTTTGGACCTCGTCTCTGAGAGAGGACTGCCCCTACTGCTGTCTCAGAGGCGTCCACTTCAAGAACATAGGGCAGGGCTGGATCGGGATGTTTGAGGATGGGAAGTAAACAGCTCTTTGAGTCTTGAGAAGGCCTTTTCAGTTTCAGGAGTCCAGCAGAAATGAGAGTCCTGTTTAGTGAGCTGGGATATAAGTGCAATGACCGCTGCGAACCCCTTGATGAACTTCCTATAAAAGTTTGCGAACCCAACAAAACGATGGACTCCCTTCTTGCCAACTGGCACTGGCCAGTCCAGGATGGCCAAAACTTTCTGTGGGTTCATAGTTATCCCTGTGACAGAGATGTCGAATCCAAGGAAGGAGATGCTAGCACAAAAGCACATTTTTCTGCCTTGGCGTATAGGCCATGTTGCCAAAGGTGGTTGAGCACACATCTCACGTGCCCGCGGTGCTCTTCCAAGGAAGGGGAGAATATCAGGATATCATCCAGATAGATCACTATGAATTGGTCCAAGTAGTCATGAAAAATATTGTTCACCGGATGCTGGAACGTAGCGGGGGCATTACAGAGTCCAAAAGGCATGACAAGATACTCATAGTGACCGGAGCGTGTCTGAAAAGCCGTCTTCCACTCGTCACCCTCCCGGATGCGAGTAAGGTAATACGCCCCGAGGAGATCCAGCTTGGTGAATACAGTGGCTGTTCCTAAACTCTGGAATAGTGTGGGGACCAGTGGTAGAGGGTAACGGTTTTTGACCGTTATTTTATTAAGGTCCCTGTAGTCTATGCTAGGTCTGAGAGAATGGTCTTTCTTTTCCACAAAGAATATTCCACCCCCTGCAGGTGATGTGGAGGGCCGGATGAAACCTTTCTGAAGTTTTTCATCAAAGTAGGCCTTGAGGGCCTTCAGCTCCACCTCAGAGAGCGGGTAAATCCTGCCAAAATGTACTTCAGCCCCAGGTAGCAGTTCTATTGAGCAGTCATAAGATCTGTGAGGAGAAAGTTCATCCGCCCCTTTCTTACTGAACATGTCCAGGAAGTCATGGTTAACGGAAGGGACAGCGGTGCGGGTCTCTGGATTGGGGTCAGAGTTCAGGCAGAGCACGGAAGGGGGTGAATCCAGAGCCGGAGGTAGACAGTTGTGTTGGCAGTAAGAAGAAGAAAACTGAACCTCTCCAGTGGACCAGTCAGTGTGCCCGAAGCCATGGCAGACCCAGAATTACTGGGAAGAGGGGGGCGCAATGGCGCCCAGCAGCAGGTAATCTGAGTGGACGCTTGTTGTGCAGGCAAAAAGAGGAATAGCTTCCTGAGTGACTGCTCCTGATTTAATGGTGGACCCATCAGCTAAGCAGATGACTATCGATGGGTCTTAGGTCTGAGGGGAATTTGATGTTGGGCTGCAAAGGCCAGGTCTACAAAGCAGCTACAGGCGCCAGAGTCCAGGATGGCTGGGACCTGGATACTCCCACTGGGGAGCTGTAGATGAAGGAGAAGGACAAGGTGGGTAGAAGAACTGAGTAAGGACAAGACTTCTCCTGTGGTAGTGTGGGAACCCTTACCACACTTGACGGGACAGGACCTGACAAAATGTCCAGGGCCTCTGCAGTAGAGGCAGAGGTGATGGTTCAGGCATCTGTGTCGCTCCTCAGGAGAGAGTGAGGGATGTGGGGGTCCGGGCTCTGGCAGGTCTTGTGGGGCTGGTCCCGGGTAGCTGTGTGACACCCAGACAGGTTATGCAGATCCTGTGGACCTCTCAGCTCTGCGTTCCCGCAGGCGGCAGTCAACCTGGATGGCCAGGTTGGTCAGGGTTTCCAGAGATCTGGGAACACCCACACGGGCCAGCTTGTCTTTGAGTGGCTCTGAGAGGCCCAGTCAAAACTGATGACAGAGCGTCATTCCAGGCCGTATCTGCGCTCCAGTACCGAAACTCCGAAACATAGTCCTCCGCTGTACGGCGGCCTTGCTGGAGCGCGTGGAGAGCGACCTCTGCTGTGACAGCCTGGTGGGGGTCCTCGTAGAGCCAGGCCATGGACTGGAAGAAGAGAACGAGGTCGGTGGTTTCAGGAGCCTTTTTTTCCAGTAGCCGGTGGGCCCAGAGCTGGGGATCATCTAGCAGAAGAGAGATGACTAGTTCCACCTTGGTGGCTTCCAGAGAGAAGGTGCGGGGCTGCAGGGCAAAATACAGCTCGCATGCAGTGCGAAAAGCCTGAAACTTCCTACGGTCCCCCCTAGGCAGCTGATTGGCTGGAACTTGATGGAGGTGACTGAGAGAGTTCCAGGACTCTGTTTTCCAATTGGGTGTACTCCCCTTGTAAGTTCTTCACTGCTTGGGTGAGCTCAGCTAGGTGCAAACCTAGATCATCCATCATAGAAGGCCCCTGCACAGACTCGGAATGGCTGACCATTGCTGTCACGTACCTGATGGTGGAGTCTGACTTATGCAGTCGGCAACCTCTCTTACGGCCTTGGTTCCAGAACCCCTGATAGAGCAGACAGTGAGTTCTAGAGCGCAGGGGGGCACGAGGGCTGGATTGGACACAGATGTTGGTGAGATGTCATCCAAAGGTTCGTGCAAGACTGAAGAGTGGTGATACAAGCCGGGTCAATAACATGCGGGCATAGGCAGTACAGAAATAGCAGGTGGTCGGGTGCAAGCAGGTTCTGCAACAGTCGGGCAGCTGAGGTACAATGGAATCAGGCAGAAGGATGGTCGTAGGCAAGCCGGGGGTCGGTGAAGGTGGAGTTCCAGCATGTACAGGGTCAAGCCGGGTCACAGATAAACAGGAAGTCTCAGAACAGATCACTGCAGGAACACTGGAAAACTGTAGAATGGACAGCACTGGTTGCAGGGTGCTGTCTGCTTAAATGGCCGTTTTGGCGCCAATGCCGGCACATACGCGTGCACAGGAGCACGCACACAGATGCACGCACATGCTTTGCGCACCCGCGCATAGGCATTCCAATGACCACAGATGATTCCTAACAATCAGCATTATATATCCATTTCGTCTCATTCTTAGAAATCTCTTTCACCATATTGGACCCCCTCCAAGAAGGAGAGAGTTTCTGTATCCTCCAGAATAAGAGACCGGAGGCATCCTTGTTATGACAACGCCTGAAATGTAAGGATACGCTATGATCCTTATATCCAATGTTTATATTATGGATGTGTTCTGACTAGAGTTGAGCGAACCCGAACTGTAAAGTTCGGGTCTGTACCGAACTTTTGGGTGTCCGGGACCCGGACCCGAACCCGGACTTTTCAAAAAAAAAGTCTGGGTTCGGGTCCGGGGTTCTGGTATTTTATTCCACGTGTTGAAAAGCTGCCAAGGGCAGCCAATCAACAAGTGTTTCACTGGTTTTCCCTAGAAGCCATCACAGCCATGCCTACTAATGGCATGTGATTGGCCAGTGCACCATGTGACCCAGCCTCTATATGGGGCTGGAGTCACTGTGCTGCATGCCATATGCTCTCAGGATAGTTTAGGGAGAGGATGCTGCTGGCTCTGTGAGGGACAGATTGCACAACATCTCAT
Organism: Glandirana rugosa; assembly: GCA_018402905.1. Classification (NCBI taxonomy): domain Eukaryota; kingdom Metazoa; phylum Chordata; class Amphibia; order Anura; family Ranidae; genus Glandirana; species Glandirana rugosa. The sequence continues at coordinate 949,814 of BLSH010413335.1, read as the reverse complement.
CCTGCATTACTGAATGATCTGATTGTGGACTAGGGAGAGATACTAGTACTGGTGCTTTGAGGGACAGATTGCACACCTCATCCTGCTGCACAGAACGATCTGACTGGACTAGGTAGAATCTGTTGCTTTAAGGGAAAGATTATTCTTCTAAAATCATCATCAAGTTGTACAGGGAAAAGTTCCAGCTGTTGCTTTAAGGGAAAGATTAGTGTTCTAAAATCATCTCCAAGTTGTACAGGGAAAGGTTCCAGCTGTTAATTTCGTTGTCGACCTTGAAAAGGGACATGTTGAACTACTACTAA
>BLSH010413335.1:909004-921330 GCA_018402905.1 Glandirana rugosa | reverse complement strand
GAACCAATCATCTCCGCCGGCAGGTCCGGTAAGCGGTGGAGATGACCGGAAACCCGCGGGACCGCTGCTGATAAAAGTGATCTTGTGGCCAATCCGCTGCGGAGACCACTTTTATCTCACACAGAATCACACAGAATCGCCGGCAGAAAAAAACAATATCTGAATGGTGCCTGTGTGACTTTGCGGGAAGTGGTTAATGTAATGCATTTTTAAAATTTGATTTTGTTTTATAGGTGGTGAACTCATTGCCCATATCGAGGGACAGGACAAGGGGTGGATAGGAGGGTGACTGGGTGCTGTGAAGCAAAGGGGCAAAAAATGGACACAGGAAGGTACACCCATTCTATGGCATGTATTAACAGTGGGGGAAGGGGGCGCAGTTCTGGATCCTTGCCCTTTGTGCTGGACGATCCTGCCCCGATACTGCCCTTACCTATGCTGACTATCAATTACATTATACAGTTCCTTAAAGAGGAAGTAAACCTTGATGTACACCCTGATAGGTTTACTTCCTCTTATTCACCTGCAATATAGAAGCATAATAGGCTAGTATGCATCGCATACTAGCCTATTATATGCCACTTACCTGCCGTCGATACCCGCGCTGTCCCCACAGTAGGCAGCGTCCATCTTCATCCCTCTTCCTTCCGGGGCCACAAACTCCGGCGCTGTGACTGGCCAGAGTCTTGTGATGTCACTCCCACGCATGCGCGTGGAAGCCGCCAATCTCGGCACGCTGTCAGTGAAGAAACGGCACGGAGGCATAGGCATAGGCCAGTATAGCGTATATCTCCCAAACCGTACAGGTTTAGGAGATATACAGGGAAGCTACAGGTAAGCCTGATTACAGGCTTACCTATGGTTTAAAGTGGTTGTCAAGAGTTGACAACCACTTTAAACAATGAGCCTGGAGTGCTAAAATGTTCTTAGTAAGAACAGCAGTTATTTCCCCACAGTCTTCAGATTCATTATCCCCAAAGAAGAAGTAAAATCATTTTTTAAAATCTAATGCCAAATAACTGCACCCCCTCAGTTCCGCCTCCTGTCCTGGACACCCCCACCTTTTTTTAACTGCCATATTGTATATATCTTTTATCAAGGGGTCTTCACTCCAATCATATGAGGTTTATGATGTAAGGCTTGCCAGTTTGCATTCTATTCTGCAAAAATATCAAGACATAGTCTAACCCAGGGTTTCTCAACCAGGGTTCCTCCAGAGGTTGCTAGGGGTTCCTTGAGCAATGGTCAATTTCTACCTCTCAGAAAAATACCCAATGACATCATTGATCTTTTCAGGTATCTATTCCCAATGACCACAAGTGTAAGGAGCATTCTTCCCATTGACCATCACACTAATCTATCATGAGTTGTAGATTTAATTTTTAGCAGGGGTTCCCTGAGACCGGAGAATTATCTCAAGGGTTCCTTGGTGTTGAAAAGGTTGAGAAAGGCTGGTCTAACTTTTGCAGCCCTATTTCCCTAAAGGCAAGTAGACTTAACAGTCCTTGTGTGCCCCCAGGACTTAAGACATGATGCTTTATTCATGGAACAAGGATGCTCTACAGCAATCCTTGACAACAGATAGAGTTCATGTACCATGTCAGATGGCTTTAAGGGGGAAAGATTCAAAGCAGGTGATATGTGCCGAAGTGACCATGGCTAATCGCTGACCGGACGTCAAGCTAGCAGCAGTCTGAGCTGACAGCAGACAATAATATAATCCATATAAATAACTATATTCAACAATTACATAAACATGAATATAGTGTTACCAACCTCCCTTTGCATTAAGAATGCAAATATCATAATACTATGCTTCCCATTTAATATCAATGTTCTTGTGCAAAAGAAATATAATAGTCCAATACTATTGTCCTATTATTTAGTGCAATATTAAAGTGCAGTCTCTTGTACCAATGACGTGACTTCTTCAGACACCGTGCTGTTCTCCCCTCTCTTGTGACCCAACTCCCCAGAGGATGTGGACTCTGCGTCATAGCATATGAGTCAAACACGGTTTTGATCCAGATATTTCCTAGCTGGTGTTCTCAGGCTCCTGTGTGGTTCTCCTCTCCTCCTCCTTCCTCTGTTTCCCCCGGGAGTATTTGAGAAAGGTGTGTGTCTCTCACATATAAGGGGTAGACAAGGGAAATCCCCATAGTGTAATTCCACTTTATTTAAAAATAGGTTAAAAAAACTTGGTTACATTCACTGGTTATAAAAGGGTGCCATCGCATGTATAAATGTCGGACCTGGAAGCGCCACCACAGCGTGCGCCTCACTGGCCAAATGTGATGTCACCTGATGACTCCACTTTACGCATTTCATCCCTCCTACAGGGCGTTTTCGGAAGCTAGAGTCACCAGTCAATGATCTTCTTGTATGTTGAAAGCCACTCCTTCTATACCCAAAACCGCCACCCAGTACTCCAAAGTCGCGTGTCACATCTGCTTCCTGTTGCGACCATTTAAGATGGGTCTAAGGGTGCATGTGGCTTAATTACCTCTATATCCCTTAAGTGCCATATTAGGGTAGCAAAAAGGGTGTACCAATATGGTCAGTCATGTGCAAGCAAATATGCAGTTTTTAAAATAAAATTCCATGCATGTGTATCGCTGCTGCATTTCTGCTTGCACATGATTGGATGATGGAAGTCAGCAGAGCTTCCCCTCATTTACTAAGCTCTAGAGTTACTGCTCTTGCAGAGTGCAACTGCATTTTGCAAAGTGCACAGTCTATTTGCCTTTAGTAAATCAACCACTCTGGGTTCAGGCATATTTCAGCAATAGAGGGTAATAATGCAATTAACACCTCTATATTAGAGTTTGCCTAAAAGGGTAGACTGAAGGAATAATTGGATTAGTTTGCACAACCCCAAATAAAGCATGATAGGATAGCAGAAACGCTAGTGTAACAGAAACAGTCAATTAACACTATTTAACAGATTATACAGTTATATGAAGCAAACTTCAACCATTTAAATGCTACACCGGCAGTAAGAGGGGGATGAGAGGGCTTGTTAGCTTGTCAGCTCCCTCTGGGCCACTGCCATTTCAAGAGGCATGCAGAAAATCCTATATAGATGTATACTTATTCTTATGTTAGCATAATAATGGCCTTATAAAGGAAGAGGTCCCTTTAACTAGAAACTGCAGCTTGAGTCCTGTGATGCTTAAGGTTCCTAGTATGGTGGTATCCAGTGTCTTCTGCTAGCAATAGTGGGGCCGTAAACAGGGCCGGCTCTACCATTAGGCGGAGTAGGCGGCCGCCTAGGGCGCCACTACCACCAGGGGCGCCCACCCGCTGTTGATCCCTCACTGCTCTGCATCAATCACTCATGTCACTGGAGAGCCGCAGCTGACAGCACCCCAGGGCGGTAAAATGAGGCAGATCCAGGGGCACAGGTGCGGACCCGTCTACCACGGCTAAAGAAATGGGTAGAGAGGCTCTGCAAAAAATCTCTACCTCCGCCACCTCCATCATATAAATTGACAGGGCAAAGGGGCTGGAGTCAGGGGAAGAGCCAAAGGGGGGCGGCAAAATGAGGTTTCGCCTAGGGTGTCAAAAATCCTTGCACCAGCCCTGGCCGTAAATATTTATTGAATACTGGTAAGTCAATGAGGTTAAACAGATAAGCTATTGTACTGCTCACAATAAAGGTCTCTTGGTAACTGAGGTGCAAAGATGTCTGCATGCAGTGTCTCTAGATAGATGACAGAAAGAGGTTGGGCATCCGCCCGCTCACCAATCCTGATGATAGCATAGCCTCCTAGAAACAAGGAGTTCTTGCACAGGCTCTTGAATGTCTGCAGAGATGTGTAGAGTAACCACCTAACAGCCTGTCAGCACATTGAACAGCAATGGCTGCATGGAGGTGGACAGTGGCAGTCTAGTGCAGGGAAGAACCAATGCGATCCCAGTGTGATGACCGGCATCCCAGTAATACAGATCACAAACCCGCAGTCACTGTCAAGGGGAATGGTAGTCTCCCTGCATCCAGCTCAGAGTCCAACGCCAAGAGAGTGAGCCTGCCACTTGCAGTTGAATATATCTCCTCTCCCAGAATCCTTCTTGTTTGCCAAGATGGTATTTGTAGTTCAGTCAGCACTCAGGAATACAGTATGCATTGACTGTAGGACTACAGGTCCCAAGATCATCTGCTGCCCAGGAAAATTGGCTCTACACTGCTAACAGGAAGTTACGTAGCCATTGCTCCCAAATGTGCATGATTTTGAGGGACTGTCCCTGATTTGGAATAAAGTCCCTCTGACCCTCTTTCTTCCTCATTTGTCCCTCATTTTGCTCTGATCTATATAGATGTGTATATAAAATGCACTATTTATATTTTTAAAAGTTTTTCCCTGTGCTAAACCTTTTATCCAGGTTCTAAATGTCTGCATTTGTAGATGTCAAAAGGCAGTATAAAGGAATAGTAATGGTAAAAAAGCACTTGTGGATTTAACAAATCATTTTTTTTTTTTTTTGCAATTCTCCTTTGAGGGGCGTGGCAGGGGGTGTGTCCTATGCCTACATACTTTTGCTAATAGGTGTCCTTCATTCCCATCTCAAAAAGTTGTGAGGTATGGAAGTAGCTGTCCCAATACTGGCAATTAGGGGGGAAAAGGCTCAAATATTGTAAAATATACATACTGTATATTATAAACATTGCTATGTCACTTTAATTTTCTCACTTTTCCTCAGGACTGTGTAGAACATCAAAGCTAGGGGAGTAGAGGAGATCTCTGGGAATAATGAACACTTGAGGAGGACAAGTCTGACCCACTCCATCCAACTCAATTTGCAGGACTTACCTTTCATAGGTATAGATGTTCCTCCACTGTGGTGATAATACAGGAGTTGGTGATAAACCTCTTTTGTACATCTATATCCATGGGGTCCTCCCAGATTGATGTTATTAATATATAAGTCACGACCAGATCCCCAATTCCTTATGACAACATTATCCTTGTAAAATATAGTCTGTCCACCAGAATATCTGGGATAATGATGACATCTCAGAGTCACATCGTCACCTTCATAAACATGGAGAGGAGCCTGCAGGATCACCCAGTCTGAAAAATAGAGCCATAGGCAACCTGTATTAGACAAAGATAACTATAGAGCGTTCTACCTTTTCATGCAACTCCCACTCTATATATAAGTCACCACCTCTGAGGGGATTCTTGTACCACATCCTCAGACTATCACGTTTTACCAGTCTTGCCCATAACATGGCATAATGCTGTGCATAGGCATTGATTGACCAAGAGTAAAATCTTTAGGTGTAGTACCCCTCAGTGGAACAAAATCAGACATCTCTCTCTTTTAAGCCCCAGGTATATCCAGAGACATATTTAACTGGAAGAAGAAGTAGAACAAAACAGAGCCCACTGGATGGTTCAGATTTGATAAAATAAAGATAAATTGCACTTACACGACTACCTATCACTATTTTATCAATTAAAAAGGTATTTTATCAGCATTATTGAGGGTGCTTCATCCATCAATGCAAGCAGCAAAGGCCACTTGACCACCAACACAAGGGGCACTGACCTGCCACAATAGGGGTCCAAACCACTGGTCACCAATTAAAGGGGCAAAGACCACTTGGCACCAATATAATATAGATCACTAAACAGCAGTGTAAGGGAGCACTTACTGCTCACCACTGCATTCCATAGTGCTTACCCCTGCACTATATAAAATATAGTGGGTGTTACTTTGTCCGGACCACTATACTCTATCCTACATTTTAAGTTATATAGTCCTGACGCTTGTACTCTAATCACTGTGTTATCTGTTACACAGTCCTGTGTCCTAAATTACAGAGACCTGACTGCTGATTTTCACACACTGGGTTGTACATTACATAGTTCTCACCCCTGCACAATAAATGCTATGGTGTATGTTACATTGCCCTAATCTATGCACTTTTATGCTATGCTGTACCTCTCACAGTCCTACCACTGTAGACCAGGGTTTCTCAACCAGGGTTCCATGGAACCCTAGGGTTCCTCCAGAGGTTGCTAGGGGTTCCTTGAGCAATGATACATTTCTACCTCTCAGATAAATTCCCAATGTCATCATTGATCTTTTTAGCTATCTGTAAGGGGGTAATTCTTCCCAATGACCACAAGTGTAAGAAGCATTCTTTCCATTGACCATCACACTAAAGTATCATAAGTTGTAGATTTTTAATTTTTAGCAGGGGTTCCCGAGACCAGAGAATTAGTTCAAGGGTTCCTCTGTGTTGATAAGGTTGAGAAAGGCTGCTGTAGACACTGTGTTGTACATTACACAAACCAGAGCATTGCACTGAATATGCGTTGTTATACTTTACATAGCCTTGACCCCTGCACTCTTACTGTACAGTGATATAACATAGTCTTGTTTTCTGCACCCAATACACTGTGTTGTACGTTACATAATCATGACCACCACACTGTAAATTGTAAATGTTGTGTTGTACATTACATACTCCTGATCCCTGCCCTCAATATGCTATGTTTTATTTCACCTATTCCTGACCCCTGCACACTATACACGTTTGTATATTACATAATTCTGATAAATACCTTCATTGACTTGTGGGTTGTTAAGTAGTTACTAACTGTTTTAAGGAAATTGTTCTTTATCTTTGACTTAGACAAAGTATGAGCTCAGAAAAATCATCTAATTCTGATGTGTTTATTGCTTCTCAATAAATGCATTAAGATTTGTAAAGTATGCAGGGAATCAAAGATTTCCCAAAGTTATGACTAACTGTATTCGTAAATTGTGCAATTCTCTGAATAAAAGCCAAATCTACAGGCAAATATTGGGAATAATTTTCAATTCTGATGCCACCATGGCTACAGATTGGTTGAGCAATGAACTCATCTAAGGGAGACTGTGGGTGGAGAGTCCGAGAGGTAAAAGGTCCTACCTACAGGAAAGTCCACCCCTAAATGAACCACCTAAGCACTAAATGGAAGGACCTTTATTAATATTTTATGTTCCCATGGGTAATCCTTAGGAGGGTAAAACTCTGTATGTACTTACCATGACTAACATCCAGTCTGACAGGGTCACTTATGTTTGTGTTGGTGCCTTTACACTGGTAAATCCCACTGTCACCTGTTCCTGCTTCTTTGATTACAAAGTTTTGTCCTGTGTGTGTCAGATTTTTATCCTTGTACCAGGTGTAGCTCATATCTGCTGGAATAGGTGACCTCACATTACAGGTCATTGTTAGAGACTCTGTTGTGAAGATCTTGTCCCAGTTTGGGTTGAAGGTCACCATAGGTCTCACTGAAGATCCTACAAGGTAGCACATTGTACATGACAATTATTAGTCAAACATAAGAATTACTTTTCAGCAGGTAAAGTGAAGGCTTTCTGCCTATGAATTATTTCATTTTCTACTTGGGTAACCCTTGGCTCTATTAGTTTGCTTCTTTAAGACTTGAAAAAAAGAATAAAACAGCGGGCACCTAGAGGTGCACTTCCCTGCACTACCTGCACTACCCGCCCAAACCTTCCCTCTTGTTGGCTGTTTCTGACAGACAATGCCCCAACACTTCTGAAGAGCATCAGGAATTGCCATCAAGCCCTGACACTACACATTGCTATAGGCTCATCAATGTGATGGGCAGCCTCATTGGCCAATAGGAAGGTGCTGGAGGCAAAAGAGAATGTGCCAGCTTCAGGAATCACTGCCTGTTACAACTGCATGTGATTTGGGCAAGAGAAGGAGAACAAATTATATTGCATAAAGCAAAGTCCAGAGAGACATGGATGTGCAAGTTTGGGGTGGAGGTACTTGACTGGCCTGCACAGAGCCCTGACCTCAACACGACAGAACACCTTTGGGATGAATTAGAGCGGAGAATGCGAGCCGGGCCTTCTCATCCAACATCAGTGCCTGACCTCACAAATGCACTTCTGGAAGAATGGCCAAACATTCCCATAGACACTCCTAAACCTTGTGGACAGCCTTCCCAGAAGAGTTGTAGCTGTTATAGCTGCAAAGGGAGGGCCAACGCAATATTGAAACCTACGGACTAAGATTGGGATGCCATTAAAGTTCATATGTACAGGCCTGCGTCCCAATACTTTTGGTAATATAGTTTATATACAGAGTTAAATGAACAAAACAGGCACTGGTCTAATAACATTGGTGGGATCCTCAGGGGTAGTTAGTATGATTGCTCCAGATGCTGAGATGGGGAGCAAGTCCTAATAAATGGGGACCATTTGAACTCCTGAAACACAGTGAATTTTCTAATATAAGAGACTGAATAAAAGTATACAGTTGCCATGTTTTAAAATATATCTGTCAGTTATGTCATAATTGATGCGTTTTAAGTCATTACAGCTTTTATTTTCTAGTAAAGGAGAATCACTTACCTGCTTTTTCCAAAATGATCACTAAAAAAAATAAAAGAGAAAGTCAATGCAAAATTGTATTTTATTTTACAGAGGCATAGGTAGGTGAGGTCTAAATAAGGCGTCTCTTGCGCTGAGGACCAATCAAGCTAGGGAGTGTGTGATCAGACTTGTTACCCCACAGCTAATGGGAATAGCTAGGAGACTTGTTACCCTGCAGCTGATGAAAAGAGCTAGGAAACTTATGCCCCGTACACACAGGATGACGATCGTACGTACGATCGTCGCAAATCGTATGTTGCATAATGTAAATAGCATACTGACGTGCACCCGACGGTCGTACATACAACTTGCGGCCGGCCGAACGTGATGACGCGAATGAGCGTATAAAGAGGAAGTGCTGGTATCATAGCGTCACCCTTTGGGCTCCTTCATCTAATTTCGTGTTAGTTGAAGTGGACTTGGCGCATGCGTGTTTAGCACAATACAACTTGTTGTACCCAACTGCTCTACACACGATACAACGGTCGTATGCGAGCTTGTTGGTAGGACAAAGTTTTGTAGTCTGCACATACAACTCCCATGTACTACCATCGTATGTTCGACTGTTGAAAGCGAGCACACAAACGATCGATTTTGCATACAGCGGTCGTGAGTATGACGTGTTGAATGCGATCGTCGTCCCGTGTGTACAAGGCTTAAGGCTTGTTGCCCTGCAGCTGACAGGATCAGCTCGGTGATTAAGGAGACTCATTATCCTGCAGCTGATGGAAAGAACTAGGAGACTGAGGAGACTTGTTATCCTGCAGCTGATGAGAACAGATAGGGAACTGAGGAGACTCGTTATCCTGAAGCTCATTGGAAGAGCATGGAGACTGAGAAGACGTATTGCCCTTCAGCTGATGGAAAAAGTTAAGAGACTGAGGAGACTTGTGTTTCATCCAATAGGATGTCATCCAGGGGTGTAAGACTTGGTATGACTCATATACCCTTGGATGACGTCCTATTGTACGAAACACGTTGGGTGGAGCTACAGTGGTGATGTAATCATGCCCGCCGGGGTGCTGATCATGCTTATCTGTTTTAGATGTGATTTTCTACCTGCCTTATGTGAGTAGTTTTTAATCTTAACCTCTTCCCGCCCTGTCTATAGCAAAATGAGGGCCGGGCGGTGGTTCAGTTATCCTGACCGAACTTCAAATTGCGTCCGGCAGGATAAACCACAATCGCATGCCCGTAGGGGTGCGCATCGCCGTGAACGGTGGTGCGGTGTCAGTTTGACACACCACATTACCGGTCTCGGTAAAGAGCCTCTGTCAGAAGCTCTTTACCATGTGATCAGCTGTGACCAATCACGGCTGATCAGGATATAAACAGGAAGAGCCGTGTATCGGCTTTTCCTCTACTTGCATCTGCAGACGCGAGTAGATGAGAGCCAATCGGCGACTCTCCTGATAGGGGGGGCCTGCGCTGATTGTTTATCAGCGCAGCCCCCCTGAGGATCGCCACCCAGGACCACCAGGGATGCCACCCAGGACCACCAGGGGTGCCCACCTAAGATCACCAGGGGTGCCTACCCAGGTCCACCAGGGAGCCCACCCCGGAACACCAGGGAGCCCTCACTGGACCACCAGGCAAGGCACTAAATGCCCAATAGGGATGGCACTCAGTGCCCATCTCTGATGCCTGCCAGTGTTTCCTTTTCAGTGCTGCCTAATAGTGCCATCTATTCTTGCAGCCTATCAGTGCCCACCAGTGCCACCTATCAGTGCCCATTAGTGCCTCTTATTAGTGCCCATCAGTGCCTCTTATCAGTGTCCATCAGTGCTGCATACCCGTGCCATCTATCAGTGCCCGCCTGTACTGCTCATCAGTGCCACCTATCATTGCCCATCAGTGCTGCATATAAGTGCCACCTCATCAGTGCCGCCTCATCAGTGCCAATGAGCACTGCCTCATCAGTGCCCGTTAGTGCAGCCTCATCAGTGCCCGTCAATGATGTAGAAAACATACTAATTTACAAAGTTTTGTGGCAGAAACAAAGAAAAACTGTTTTTTTTTCAAAATGTTCAGTTTGTTCAAAATTTTCCTTTTCTGAAAAAAATGAAAAGGTGGACTAACACCCTACACCCTCCCCATGTCCTGGTCCTGGTACAGCGGGGACAGAGTAGGGGGGTGGGATGGGTGCAGGGCATAGGCGTGCGCCAGGACACACCCTAATCACCCCTTGCGTCATAGATTCCCCCTGCTGCCCGGGCCCGTGTCATTTATCTACTGCTTTCTTTTCTGAATGGGCACAGTGATTGATTGGTACAGATCACTCACTGTGTTCATTCATATATTAACTGTCAGTGCTCAGACCATACGCCGCACACTGCATCAAATTGGTCTGCATGGCTGTCATCCCAGAAGGAAGCCTCTTTTAAAGATGATGCACAAAAAAGCCTGCAAACAGTTTGCTGAAGACAAGCAGACTAAGGACATGGATTACTGGAACCATGTCCTGTGGTCCAATGAGACCAAGATAAACTTATTTGGTTCAGATGGTGGCAAGCGTGTGTGGCGGCAATCAGGTGAGGAGTACAAAGACAAGTGTGTCTTGCCTACAGTCAAGCATGGTGGTGGGAGTGTCATGGTCTGGGTCTGCATGAGTGCAGCCGGCACTGGGGAGCTACAGTTCATTGAGGGAACCATGAATGCCAACATGTACTGTGACATACTGAAGCAGAGCCTGATCCCTTGCCTTCAGAGACTGGGCCGCAGGGCAGTATTCCAACATGATAAGGACCCCAAACACACCTCCAAGATGATCACTGCCTTGCTAAAGAAGCTGAGGATAAAGATGATGGACTGGCCAAGCATGTCTCCAGACCTAAACCCTATTGAGCATCTGTGGGGCATCCTCAAATGGAAGGTGGAGGAGCCCAAGGTCTCTAACATCCACCAGCTCTGTGATGTTGTCATGGAGGAGGGGAAGAGGACTCCGGTGGCAACCTGTGAAGCTCTGGTGAACTCCATGCCCAAGAGGGTTAAGGCAGTGCTGGAAAATAATGGTGGCCACACAAAATATTGACAATTTGGAGCAAATTTTTCACTTAGGGGTGTACTCACTTTTGTTGCCAGCAGTTTAGACATCAATGGCTGTGTGTTGAGTTATTTTGAGGGGACAGCAAATTTACACTGTTATACAAGCTGTACACTCACTACTTTACATTGTAGCAAAGTGTCATTTCTTCAGTGCTGTCACATGAAAAGATAGAATAAAATATTTACAAAAATGTGAGGGGTGTACTTACTTTTGTGAGATACTATACATATATATTCACACGCTTGCGTGTGTTTTTCGAGCTTTGTGGTGCACACCCTAGTCTGTGCACCCCAATGGTAGGGTGTAAGATCACCTTCTTATTTAACTTTTTCTGAAAAGGTGAACTAAACTTTAATATGGAGAAGGTAATTCCAGTAACAACACAGATGGGTTCTAACCCTGCCCATGTCTATCCAAAACTGAAAAGCAAAAGATAACCTTTAAGACAATATATTTTACTGATGTTGTCTAACCGCTTGCCGGCTATATACGGTAACTTAGATATACGGCTGCAAGGCAGCCCTGCTGCACCAGACGTGATTCGGCACTTCCGGGTAGGTGACTTGTGCGCGCTCCGGCGGCCACCCAGCCATGCTGTGATTAAACACAGTCTATGTCGATCAGTGGGTGCCAGCCAGTAGATCACCACTGGTGTCCGCCTCCAATAGAAAACGAAAAGTCAAAACCTATCTGTACCCGTCCCAATCTTGGGTAGACACAACAATGACCTTAATGGAAGAGGTATAATTTCAAATCAAGTGGAAAAGTCTTTTTCAATTTATTCTTCCACTAGAATGTGGGATGGTAACCCCACGTGTCTGATCCCACACGTGGTGTTTCGAGCTTTTTGTGTGCGTTCGCACACTTATAT
>BLSH010413335.1:851416-870350 GCA_018402905.1 Glandirana rugosa | reverse complement strand
ACTGGCACACCAATTTAACCTAACCCACGGAGCCGAGGAACATTTAACGATATACACCCCCCCCCCCTCGGAGCAACTCCGATACACTTATCCTGGACCCCCCCTTACCATATCTCTACAAACTGGAAACCCTATGGAATTTCATAGCAGGCAACCCCCCCTCCCCGCTCCCCCCCCTTACCCTTTACCCCAAACCACGCCAAATGACTTCCCCCTCATGAGCTTTCTCCAATACTGTGACCGGACATACCAGAAAACAGGTTGGCACTGATCTCAGAAGAAACATCCCTACAAGTAACGGGTTATCACATGTAATTCTGCTCCTCCTATGGCTCTACAGAAAGCATGCTGATCACGCCACGGGACTGGGCAGCTACCACTACATGTCTTCCCCTCAACGTCCAAGTAAAGCACTCGCACTGATTACCCTAACTTAAGCCAGTTCATGGGACTGTTAGAACAAAGCAACGGTTATTAACCCTCTCGTGTTGACTTGCTCCCTTCTTGCTAACACCTGCCCCACAGTGAAGCCCTTAACCTGCTCATTCCTGGAACCCAGCTGTCTCTCGCTTCCAATCCGCCACCCAACTTGACCAATACCCCACATTGCTAAAATAAACGATGCATAAGATGGGGGGCCATTGGGGGTGACAGACATTGGGACCCTTGCTGTACATTGAGCCCCCACCCCCCCCCCCCCCCGACCTTACAATTGCTTAACCCAGGAATCAAGCACCGATGCTCGAATCACGAGCTACGCGGGAATACCACTGAGGGGAGTGGGGAGAGGGACTCACCCTCCCACTCCTCCCGCCCTTCAGTGGTCCATGCAAGATTCAAAACAAAACTTGCTCCTCTTCAGTTGACTAAGCCCACTATTTGTATTTCTCTTGGCTGTTAATATTTCATTGTTTTAATGTTATAATGTTACGATGCCTTCTTTGTTTCAATAAAAGGTTTCGACTTCTCCACTGGACGCCACGCCACCTGCAAGATGGGGAGTTCACACAAAGCGGATCCAGAAACCGGTCTACACACAACCCACCCGTCCATCCGTCTTGAGCTCTCGTTTCAGGTTCCCCAGTGGAGAAGGTCAGATAACCTAATTTGTTATTATCTCTTGTGGATCCTTATTGCAATACAGGTTCGCACCATCTAGGAGGTTACACCCTCTCTATGGGTTTATTTAGATGACGGTTGCAGAACCTTTGTAAACACTTACCCACGGCACACCACGCAATTTTAAACAGATTTTCTAACGCCCACGTGGCTCTACTGCTCTTTAAATGCACACATCACACAAGCAACATAGAATTCCTCTATCCCACTCACCACCCACCCCCTCAGCATCAAACATTCACACATGCCTATACTATTGTTACCCTCCACATACAGTGAGATTTCCTATCATAGGTGCGTATCGAGATAAAGTTATAGACACCTGCTTTACCTCCCCATGATCATAAAACTGGCTCAACTAAAACGTTAAATTAAATAATTAGACACATGACTTTTCCAAGGTCCTAATCCTCATTCCCATCTCCTTACGGTCCAAGCAACTACCTATTCAGATATTGCGGGAGTGGTGTAGCTGCTCCACTTGACATTTCCCTACTAACTGACACTCCCCACAGAGAACTTTCGGCCATCGATTCCGAGCCTTCCACGTCCCTACAACAGCACAGGCCACATACCTGTACTGACCCCTAGGTGACCCCTACATACCAGGTGATACAGCAGGTTCTGTGTCACCGTCGCCCCACGTACATATATACCCTACTACCCATACCTCGAGACTCGCCGCTTCAAATCGCGACAAACCCCCCAACGCACCTACCCACCCCTCCCCCATTGATCTAACACCCTAGTGTTGTGATCCACCTTCAACATGAAAACACTGCCCAAATCCATAAACCACACCATGAGACAATCCAACCCCCACACCTCCACAGCATCTCTCAAACTACTATCCCTTAACGTCAAAGGACTCAATTCACCCAGAAAAAGATCCCAACTCATGCTCTATCTCAAAAAAGCCAAAGTTGACGTAGTCCTACTACAGGAAACGCACTTCAAAACAAACCATATCCCTAAATTAACAAACAAGGACTTCCCAACAGTGTTCCACGCCCCCAATCCTATAGCTAAAACCAAAGGTACATCTATACTAATTGCTAAACACCTCCCACTTGACATCACAGATTCCCTAATGGATGGAAATGGTCGCTTTTGCTTCATCAAAGGGAAAATTTGGAACCGCCCCATAACCATTGCAAACATATATAGCCCCAACACAGCCCAAGTTAGTTTTTTCAACAACATAGCCCTCCAGCTTTCCTCCTTCCAATCAGGCATTCTCATCCTAGGGGGAGACTTTAACGTTGCCCTAAACCCCGTAGAAGACACATCATCCGGCTCCTTCACACTCACCTTCAAAGCTCTCAAACACATCAAATCTCACCTAAATACATTCTCCCTACACGACACCTGGAGGATCCTCCATCCCCGTACGAAGGACTACACCTTTTATTCCACCCCCCACAATAGGTATTCTAGGATCGACTACATCTTCCTCTCACAAAAAGACCTCTCCTACCTTAAAGAAGCTACTATTGAACCTCAATTTTTATCTGATCACAATCCGACCACGGCGACTATATCCTTTCCTGAACAAATTACTACCCACAAAATTTGGAGACTGGACCTTTCCCTCCTGACAGACCAAGCCACTCTGACAGAAATCACAGATCACCTACGAAACTTTTTCACAACTAACGATACCCCCGATGTGTCTCCCATAACCCAATGGGAAGCCCACAAGTGCGTGATTAGAGGCATCCTAATTCAAAAAGCATCAATGAAACGCAAACAACAAAAACTCAAAATAGACAAAATTCTAAATCAAATACGAGACCTAGAAAAAGCACACAAAATATCACAATTAAAACAGGCACTAGAAAGCCTCGAAGAGGCCAGAGAAGAGCTGCGGGCTGAATTGCTTAAACAAACACAAAGACGCTTTACACTCATCCACAGACTCTTCTATGAGCACGGCAACAAAAGTGGTAAGCTACTCGCCCATGCCCTCCAGACCAAAAAAGCTAACACCTTAATAAGAGCCATCCGAGACCACCAAAACAACTTACTGTCCAAAAACGAAGACATTGCGAAACAATTCGCTCTCTACTACAAGGAACTATACAATCTCCCCCCAGTCCCAAAACCAAATAAAAACCCTAAGTCCAGAAACGAAATAATCGCAGAATTCCTGACAGAATATGGCCCTAAACCAATCTCCCCAAAACAACGAAAGACACTAGATAACCCAATCTCGAAATCAGAATTTTCATTAGCCATAAAACAAATGAAAACGGGCAAGAGCCCAGGCCCAGACGGCTTCTGTCTATCATATTACAAAACTTTTCAAGACTCCCTATGCTCTTCTTTCCTCAAAACCTTTAATCTCCTAGCCACACCCCAAACATCCCCTCAAACTCTATTAGACGCCCACATCTGCCTAATCCCCAAACCAGGCAAAGACACTGAAAGACCTCCCAGCTACAGACCCATCTCGCTGCTAGATACAGACATCAAAATATACACTAAAATCCTCTCCAATCGTCTCCTCCCACTCCTTGACTCCGCTATCTCTACAGACCAGGTGGGCTTTATACCTGGTAGAGTGGCTAGAGACAATACTCTAAAGGCGATCAATATACACCATTGGCTAACAAAATCCAAACACCCAGGATTCTTTCTTTCCCTTGACGCAGAAAAGGCGTTTGACAGGGTAGCCTGGGACTACCTCAGCGCTGTTCTTCACAAGTTCGGACTAGGAGACAATCTCATATGCTCCATCATGTCCCTATACTCGCACCCCACAGCACGAGTCAGAGCAAATGGTACCCTGTCAGACGCCTTTCCCATTCACAATGGGACGCGACAGGGGTGTCCCCTATCTCCCACACTCTTCGTCCTCACCTTAGAACCTTTCTTAAACATGGTCAGAACAAACAAAAACATTCACGGAATAGATATCCAAAAGAAACAGTATAAAATAGCAGCCTATGCAGATGGCATCCTCCTTTTTCTCTCCCAACCTCTCATCACAATTCCAAACCTTCTCTCAGACCTCGACCTCTTTCATTTCATCTCCCATTTCAAAATTAATTACACCAAATCCCAAGCCCTGAACATTTCGCTACCCAAAGATCAATTGACCCATTGTAAACGGACATTCCCCTTCGAATGGAGCGCAGAAGCCATAACCTATCTGGGCATCTAAAGTCCCCACAACACTTACAAACCTATATGCTCTTAACTTCCTTCCCACCCTTAAAAACATTGCCGAAGATCTAAAAAGATGGAACAAAACTAAATTCTCCTGGTTCGGGAGGATAGCGATCCTTAAAATGAACGTCTTACCTCGCCTCCTCTACCTCCTACAGACAATCCCCATCTCTCTACCCAAATCTTTTTTTGACTCCAACAGAAAACTGTTCAAAGACTTCGTCTGGAACCACAAAACCCCCAGGATTAAATTCTCTCAACTAACAAAACCCAAACTTAAAGGAGGCACCGGCCTGCCCGACATATACCGCTACTACATGTCCTGTCACCTACAAAGAGTGCTGGACTGGCACCTACACCACCAAGCAAAAGACTGGGTAGCACTAGAACACTCCTTTTCGCCGGTCCCCACCGCCCAAACCCCCTGGCTAAAGAAAAATCATAGACCACCAGAACTCACGCTACATCCCACAATTGGCCCATCCCTATCCGTTTTTGACACAGCCAACCAAAAACATCAGATCTCGGCATGTCCTGGTCCCCTAACCCCAATACTCCCCAACCCAAGCTTCCCCCCAGGCACACAATCTCATCCCCTGTCAATGAACCAGCCACCAACGGGGCTAAGACTACATCATATTACAGATAACGGGTCTCTCTATGACCAAACTCTCATAAACAGAGGCCGCGAAACCAGCCAACTTGACTCCTTCAGATACATTCAGCTCCAACACTTTGTCAAAAGCATCAAAACTCACAAAACCCCGTCACCCGACCCACTCCCGTTTGACTCCCTATGCCTGGAGGAGAAACCAACAAGACATGTGATCTCCCTTTTACACAATATGCTTTGGGAATCTACCCCCTCCAACAACAGTAAAAACTGCGAAATCTGGGCCCAGTCCCTTCAGAACAACATCTCCGAATCTGACTGGACTACCATATTCCAACATGCACACAAAGGCTCCTTGAACGTCTCCATTCAAGAAAACAATTACAAACTAGTTTCACGCTGGTATCGCACCCCATCAATCTTGGCCAAATACAACAAGAACATCTCAGACAAATGCTGGATATGTTCCCAGGCACTGGGAACGCTCCAACACATTTGGTGGGATTGCCCCAACATCTCCCCCTTCTGGAAACAAGTTCACGACAAGATATGCTCCATCTCCACATTCACACTAGAATACACACCTGAACAGTACCTCTTACACCACCAACCACATACAGACACGACATATCACAAATCCTTGGCTATGGCTATGGTCAACGCCGCTAAGCTTTGTATACCCAGACTCTGGGGCACTACCAAATCCCCATCCATGGCAGACTGGTTCAGACAAATAGACAAAATCGCAGAGATGGAAGAACTCATTGCCATCTCCCACAACAACCCCAGAACATTTACGTTGGGCCTGCTGGACACACTTCCAAACATCTGACCTCTACAAACAAACTTTGAATTGCTCCACAACTTAATACCTCTACCCCCTTAAATCACCTGTACTCATGGTCCCCCCACTATCAACCCTGACTGACACACACCTCACACAGACTAACTTAGATACCATGGAGCATCCCCCCACCCCATTCCGCCCTCTAGAATGTACCTTCCAACGGAAAACATTACAGAACCATATAATATTATTAAACCACGGATACAACAATGGATCAATCCCGCCATACAACCGCCTACCATACAACACTCCCTCCGTACCTCTCCCACCCCCCTTACCCCCCCCTCCAACCCCCCCACTACGCAACAACCAAAGCTATCACGTCCTTACTTCACACTCCCCTCCTGCGCTGGTCGCAGGGAATTCAAACCCCGAAGCCCTATATCTAAATATCAGATAAACCCTTACACCACAAAGTCTTGATGTATTGCTCACCTCATACTGAAAACATATCGCAATGTTGGGTATTGTTGACGAGGAACTGTACTCTGATCATCTGCTGTTGTTGTACAAGAATGTATTTCTCGTCACTATGTTTATTACTCTGTAAACATGCACTATTCTCAATAAAGCTTTGTTTTGGAAAAAAAAAAAAAGAAAATCCGAATAAAATTATACAGTTGCCATATTTTAAGATATGTTTGTCAGCTATGTCATCATTTAAGTATTTTAAGTCATTACAGCTTTCATTATTCGGTAAAGAAGAATCACTTACCTGCTTTTTCCAAAATGATCACTAAGAAAAGATAAAGGAGAAAGTTACTACAAAATGTTACCTTTTATCTTACCGAGTCATAGGAAGATGAGGATTAAAAAAAGGCCCTCCTGTGCTAAACCAATCAAGCTAGAGCCTCGTTCACACAGGACGACGATCGTATACAACAGGTCGTACGCGAAATCGATCGTTAGTACGCGCGATTAGAACAGCCGACCTACGACGGTCGTACAACAGGAGTTGTATGAGCAAACAAGAAAACTTGGTAGTACCAACAAGCGGTCATACGACCGTTGTATCGTGTGTACAGAGCAGTTGGTCCAACAAGTTGTATTGTGCAAAACACGCATGCTCAGAAGTCAGGAATGGCCGGACGCTAATTACATGCACCTGAACGTTCTTTCTTTGGTCGTACGATCGTGTAGTGCAGTCAGTATGCTAGATACAACAGCCAACATATGATTTGAGCCGATCGTACGTACGATCGTCGTCCCGTGTGTACGAGGCTTAGGTTTGTGGTCAGACTCATTACCCCACATCTGATGGGAACAGCTAGGAGACTGAGGAGGCTCCTTACTATTGCCACCAAGGCAAGAGGGGATAGAAAATCCACCAGAACAGCAGTGATAGGAAAATATTCCAATGGGAACACCTGTTCCAATAACAACTGTCTAGAACAGCCTTTCTCAACCTTTTCAACACAGAGGAACCCTTAAAATATCTTTCCGGCCTCAAGGAACCCCTGCTAAAAATTACTATATTTACAATTCATAATACATTAGTGTGATGGTCAGTGCGAAGAATGCTCTTTATTTTTGTGGTCATTGGGAAGAACCACCATCTTACAGATAGCTAAAAAGAACAATGGTTTTAGTGGAAACTTATCTGAGAGGCAGAAATTGCTCATTGCTCAAGGAACCCCTAGGAACCTCTGGAGGAACCCTAGAGTTCCATGAAACCCTGGTTGAGAAACCCTGGTCTAGAAGATGGATCCCTTTGGAGAAGTTTTTTTTTTTTTCCATTTTAAATAGAGTAAGGTAGGGTTATAACACCAGTAAGGCTTATTTTGCCATCTATGTCCTGTTGGGGAGATTTCCCTTTACTTCCTGTTCCAAAGCCAAACAAAAAGTGAGCAGAAATCCCTGCAAATTAACCACTTCCCGACAGCTTACCATGTTTTCACGGCGGCAGTCGTGTTGCTGTGCACGAATCGCCGCAAAAAGGCGGTGATCTGCGAACGGCCGATAGGGGGCGCGTGCGCGCGCCCGCCGCACTCCTGAGGATTGTGCCCGCAGCTTGGGCGGACCCGATGTCCGCCGGCGAGCCCGATGTCCGCCGGCGAGCCGCGATGAGCGGCCACAGGTAAAGAATGGGGAACCGCCGATGTAAACACGGCGGTTCCCCGCTCTGTTAGTGCAGGCATGGGTGATCTACTGATCGCTGTCACTGGGATCAGTTAGATCTCTCATGCCCATGTTAGCCCAACCCCCCCACAGTAAGAACACACCCAGGGAACACAGTTAACCCCTAGCTCTCCCCCCCAGGTTAACCCCATTCACTGCCAATGACATTTATACAGTAATCAGTGGACATTTACATTTCTGATCGCTGAATAAATGTCATTGGTCCCAAAAAAGTGTCAAAAATGTCCGACATGTCCGCCCCAATATTGCAGTACCGCTAAAAATCGCAGATCGCCGCCGTTACTAGTAAAAAAATAAAAAAATAAATAAAAACCCCAGAAATGAATTCTCATCATCCGTAAACGCGGCCACTTTTGCGCAAACCAATCAATAAACGCCAATTGTGATTTTTTTTTATCACAAATATGAGGAAGAATATATATCGGCCAAAACCGGTGAAAAAAAATGTTTTTTTGTATTATTTTTTTTGGATTCAAATTCTAGCGAAAAGTAAGAAATTTGGGTTTTTTTGCAAAATGGTCGCTCTTCTTTTGTTTATAGCGGCGATCAGAAATAACGGAGAGGCGATCAAATACCACCAAAAGAAAGCTCTATTTGTGGGAAAAAAGGACGCAAATTTTGTTTGGGTGCAACGTCGCACGACCGCGCAATTGTCAGTTAAAGCGACGCAGTGCCGAATCGCAAAAAGTGCTCTGGTCCTAAAGCTGGAAAACCTTCCGGTTGGTAAGTGGTTAAGGGGCTCTCTTGTGGACCCCCAGGTCACCAGAACTAGTGTCCTCATTGGAAGATTTCCCCTCTATTACTTTTCTGGGGACAAAATTTGGGATTTTCTTTTACTTTCACTTTCAATGATAATGGTAAACAGGACAAATATAGAGGGGGAATCTCCCTAATGGGGGCACAGGTAGCAATGAAAACTGAGAGGGGTTCTAATCCATCTCCTCACTATCCAAAACCCAAAAACGTTTAGTTATATATTAAGGGGATATTTTGCCAATCAGATTGTTTTGGCTGTTGCATTTTGAATGACATTTGCGCCGTCGTGCAACATTGTACCCAAACAAAATTTTTATCATTTTTTCCCCACACATAGAGCTTTCTTTTAGTGGTATTTGATCACCTCTGCATTTTTTATTTTTTGCTCTATAAACAAAGAAAGAGCGACGACTTTAAAAAAAGAACACTATTTTTTACTTTTTGCTATAATAAATATCCAAGAAAAAAAAAATTATTCATCAGTTTAGAGCCCACGGATCCTCAAACTGCGGCCCTCCAGCTGTTGTGGAACTACACATCCCATGAGGCATTGTAAAACTCTGACATTCACAGACATGACTAGGCATGATGGGAATTGTAGTTCCTGAACTACTGAAGGGCCATAGTTTGAGGACCCCTTTAGACCGACATATATTCTTCTACATATTTTTGGTAAAAAAAAAAATCGCAATCGGCGTTTATTGATTGGTTTGCGCAAAAGTTATCCCGTCTACAAACTGGGAATTGATTTATGGCATTTTTATTATTATTTTTTTTTTTTACTAGTAATGGCGGCGATTTTTATCAGGACTGCGATATTGCAGCGGACATGTCGGGCATTTTTGACACTTTTTTGGGACCAATGACATTTATACAGCGATCAGAAATTGAAATAGCCACTGATTACTGTATAATAGTCATTGGCAGTGAAGGGGTTAACACTAAGGGGCAGTGAAGGGGTTAACTGTGTTCCCTGTATGTGTTCTAACTGTGGGGGCTGGGCTGCCAGGGACATAATAGATCTAACTGATCCCGATCTCAGGGATCTGTAGATCTGCTATGTCCCCCTTCACAGAACAGAGAAGCACGGTGTTTACATCGGTGGTTCCCCGTTCTGCCGCTCTAACAGAGGATCGCAGGTCTCCGGCGGACATCGAGTCCGCTCGACTCGCGGGCGCTCCCACACAGCATGCGGAGGCCACGAGAGTGCACCGCCGGCGGCTGTGTGTGCGCGCCGGGAGCGTGCAAAGGGGCGGACGTCCATGGACGTCCCCCCGGCAATTCAGATCCACCCTGTAGTCGTCTTTCGGCAATAGCGCGGATCTGGACTGGTTAAGGAAAAACTTATATATAAATATAACTTATATATAAAAAAGTATATATATATACTTTTAAATTATTAATCAAGCTTTCTTTTTGCTTGCTACTTACTTCCTCCCTTGTTATTTACTTCCCCCACATACACTTTATTTTTATTTAAGAAAATAACATTTCCAAAATATGCTGCTTGACCCTGTGCTATGAGTGTGGAGTAAGATTTGCTAATTTTCTCAAAAATTACTTGCTCACCTGATCTCCATTTAAAGGGGAGATCAGAGTTCAGACTGATACTAGACTTCATTAGAGATCACATGACCAAATGCCTAGGCTTCAATGGAATCCCAGATCAGGAATTTAGCCGGCTAAGATAAGGATTGGGTGGTTTCTTCTACCATTTATGAGTTCAAATGTTGAGCAGGTGACTGGGGGTTGTTTTAAATCTTGCTATCCAAATCAAACCAACCTGGTTTGATTTGGATAGCACGAGGAAATGTACAAACCACGCTCTGGTTTTCGACCCCATAGTGGAGATTTCTTCTCACTTTATGTGTGATCGACAGAACGGGAAGTAATGTGAATCTCTCATAAATACCGCCAGCAGTTAAAGCATTTTAGATGTGGAGAATAGTTATGTTTTATGATATTTTCATCAATGTTTGTGTCCTGAGTGATTCCCCACCCGTGTTTACCAGCAAGGCACTTTCTATGTACATCGGGGTCAGCTTAACATAGAGAAAATTATATAATATTAAATTCAATCTCTTTTATTTTTATTATTCTTTTGAAACCAATTTAACAACTTTTTTTGAGGTTCCTACAAACACATGTATTAGCAAAACACATATCCCCCTGAAGATTCTACCCCCTTCATGACCAGGCCATTTTTTCTATTAGGCACTGCACTAATTTTAACTGGTAATTGCACGGCCATGCAACACTATACGCAAATTAAACTTGAGAGATGACCTCATAAATAGACATGAGCCATGCCAGCAGGGATAGTTGGGTGGAAGATGGAGATGCAGTGCTAATGAGTAAGGAAGGGCTCAGGTTTGTTTGGAACCGAACTTGCTTGAGCCCGCCAGGAAGTGAACCCCACACTGCACTAATAACAGTCAGTGAGACATTCCTCGATCGCTGCAACCGCGCATCAGGGAAATGTCTCACTGCCTGTGAGTAGTGCAGTGCAGGGTTCACTTCCAGGTGGGCTCGGGCACGTTAGGTTCTGAACAAGCCTGAGCCCATCCTTACTGATGAGACTATCGGTGTCAGGAACATGCTGGCCATAGCGCAGCTGAAGCTCCGAGGCAGATGCAAATACGCAGGCGCGGCTCTGCAGGTGCAAATCTTGCCAGGCATAGGCGCACAAATATGTGCACGTGCACAAATATTAGCATGAAGATGCGAATGCCTATGCGCATGCGTGTTAGCTACTAACACTGGCGCCAATTGACCTATATAAATGCAGCAGCTGCATAAGTCCTTTGCTGTCTGATCTGCAGCTGTATCCATGTTCTTGAATCTGATTCTGTTACTCCTGTATTTGACCCGGCTTGCTCTTGACTTCACTTGAACGCTACCTACCCTGACACTGACCTATATCTGGACTTTGCCTCTGCCTTCTTCCCTACTGCCTGATCTCATGTTGCCAACCACTGCCTGTACCTTGACCATTCCTTGTCTGCTGTCTATGCCTGCATCTGACTGTCTGTTGCCACCTGGTTTGTCTGACTATGCATCCAGTCTTTCATCTGCCCTGCTTGCATCTGCCTGGCTACCACTGGAGATTCCTCTACTGTGGACCACTGGTCTTCCTGCACCAACTGTCAGCCGCTACCTACTACTGCCTGCTGGTCACTAGCCCGGGGTCTGCTGTTCCTGCTGATAACTGCTGTTCCAGCTACTTAGTCCATCCTGGTGATGCACCCGCCACATATCACTGCTTCCAGCGGAAGACTACACAGGCACCCATACTTCACCGCACTCTTGCCGCCACTGTCACAACATCAGTGGTCCCCGAGCGGGGGCTGTATGAGAGGCCTTCACTATGCACGTCAGGATCAGCTACAAGGTACGCAACAGTCGTGGGACTCAAGGGTGCCCTCTAGTCTGGGGGGGGGGGTGACCTTTGGCTAGAGCCCGGGTGCTGGAATGATCCTTTTACAACACAATGGAGGAAGCCCTTTCTGGAGGCACGGGAGCAAGAAAGGACAGAGTGAGTAGCACTGTGGGGACTACAAAAGGATGAGATTGCCTCATGTAGTCAGTCTCCCTTGAGGGCAGTGGTGTGTTTGAGTCTTCAACCTTTCCCTAGAAATCTCCTGAGAGTCAGCAGGGTGGGCTGGTAAAGAGTCAGTCGGGTGGACTGGTGTAAAGGGGCAGATGAAACTAGGTGGGTTGGCATTGCCTGAATATGTGGTGCTTGGCTCAGCGACCACAGAGGAAGTAGAGGAGAAAGTGGAAGCTGTGTTACTCCAACGTGCTACTTTTAAGGGACTGCCTGTAATGGGCCTTTGCTGAGCTGACATCAGGCCTAACAGCTCCCCTCATGGATTGAGCAAGGAGGAACCAAGTGTGTGCAGGTGGCTGAAGAAGAGGAGGCTGTATATAGGGACTGAAGCTGTTGAAGTCAAGTGGGCATCCCATAACCTCCCATCCCTATCCAAGTTGAAACTTCCTAATAAAAGCATAAAAACAAAGCTATGTGCTGTTCTCTGTCTCTGAGGTGCTGGTGAAGATCCAGTGTGCTTGGCTGTGCAGGAGTGGGGGATCCCTTTTATCTGCAGCTCCTATGTGGGGTGTGCTAGATGTGGTTTGCGTTAAAGTTATAGCGTCTACAAACTATGGTATATATACTGGCATTTTTATTTATACCAGTAATGTCGGTGATAAGTGACTTATAGTCGGACTGTGGTGGGCAATCTAGCACTAGCTGCACTGGCTGGTACTCTAAAAGGCACTGACATCAATAGTGACACTAATACATTGAACAGTGCTAATACTATGCACTGTCACTGTACTAATGACACTGCATGGGAAGGGGTTAACATCTAGGGGCAATCATGGGGTTATCTGTGTGCCTAACAATGTGTAATGTGCTTCTTTTACTAAGCAATCGTGTTGTTCTTTCCCCTGCTTTGCAGGGAATAAAAAAAACAGCAAGATTGCCAGTCAGTGTACAGTACAGACCTCTGTGTTGTTTACCAACACAGAAATCCCTTCTGTGAATAACAGAGCTGATCAGCGGGTTCCAGTGATCAATCATTGGCCAGGACCCACGGATCGGCTTGTGCTGTAACAAATCACAGCACAGCCAGGGCAGCAGGTGCATCTGCCAGATACGTGGTCTAACACACATTGGCCGCCCTGTCGCAGTAAATGTATGTGGGGTGGTCGCTAAGCGGTTAAAAAAATGCCCCCCTTAATGTATACCCTAAACCGCATGCTAATCAGTGAACTTAGATTTTACAGTCATGAACATGACATTTATTTCTATTCAGCTGAAGCTGGTTCCTATAGTGAGGTGATGTTAATTCTCTACATGTTCTTCAGATCATAAATCTGCTTCATCAAGAGGCATATATTTATAGGACTACCAATCGACCATGCCATAACATGAATCTGCTCCCATACAAAAGGAGATGGAAGGGGAATAAAAAGGGGGATCCTGAGCCTCAACTTAGATACAACACCAAACAATAGGTGAGATACATAACATCAGCTCAAAGTCCTGATATATGAAAGTAACAGTGATCGTTTCAATCACAAACTGACTGTTAGGCAGCTCTCCCTGTCAGCTGAGGGCCAACGAGTCTCCTCAATTTCCTATCTATTCCCATCAGATGAGGGCCAACTAATCTCATTTTTCTAGATATTCCCATCAGATGAGGACCAATGAGTCTCCTCAATTTAATAGCTGTTCCCATCACCTGAGGGCCAACAAGTCTCCTCAATTTTCTAGATATTCCCATCTGCTGAAGGCCAACAAGTCTAATTTTTCCAGATGCTCCCATCAGCTGAAGGCCAACAAGTCTCCTCAATTTCCTAGCTGTTCCCATCAGCTGAGGACCAACAAGTCTCCTCAATTTTCTAGATGCTCTCGTCAGCTGAGGGCCAATGAGTCTTTTCAATTTCCTAGCTGTTTCCATCAGCTGGGGCCAACTAGTCTCTTCAATTTCCTAGCTGTTCCCATTAGCTGAGAGCCAACAAATCTAATTTTTTTAGATGTTCCCATCAGATGAGGACCAATGAGTCTCCTCAATTTCCTAGCTGTTTCCATCACCTGAGGGCCAACAAGTCTCCTCAATTTTCTAGATGTTCCCATCTGCCGGAAGCCAACAAGTCTAATTTTTCCAGATGTTCCCATCAGCTGAGGACCAACAAGTCTCCTCAATTTTCTAGATGCTCTCATCAGCTGAGGGCCAATGAGTCTTTTCAATTTCCTAGCTGTTTCCATCAGCTGGGGGCCAACTAGTCTCTTCAATTTCCTAGCTATTCCCATTAGCTGAGGGCCAACAAATCTCAATTTTCTAGATGTACTCATCAGTTGAGGGCCAATGTGTCTGCTCAGTTTCCTTGCTGCTCTTGTCAGGTATAGGGTCTCCTCTGTCTCCCCAATTGTTTGCATCAGCTGCAGGGTAACAATTCTCCTCAGTCTCCTAGCTGTTCCCATCCTCAGTCTTTCCCTTCACCTTTCCCATTTCCTTGAAAAACAGGGACCGAGGAGGGGGGGTGGGACAGGTGTACGGTATTAGATCTCCTTTTTATTTTTTCAGAAAAGGTGAACTAACCCTTTAAAGCGGTAGTAAACCCTAAAAGCTGTTTTTACCTACAGGTAAGCCTATAATAAGGCTTACCTGTAGGTAAAAAGAATATCCCCTAAACCTGCATGGTTTAGGAGATATTCGCCCTGCATGCAGCCGCTGACATTAGCGGCGCACGCGCTCTGACGATCCGGCCGAGGCGGCCGGCAACTCAGAGCTGGCTGCCGGAGCGAAGAGCTCCCGCGCGGGAGTGACGTCACACGGCTCCGGCCACTCACAGCGCCGGAGCCGCGTACCCGGAAGACAGAAGAGGACAAACATGTCAGCGTCCTTAGCGCTGACCGACTCGGGCATCGGGGGCCTCGTTCTAAGGTAAGTATTTCATAATATGTTAGTATGCGATGCATACTAACATATTATGCTATTGTCTTGCAG
The DNA here is from genome assembly GCA_018402905.1 of Glandirana rugosa. Classification (NCBI taxonomy): domain Eukaryota; kingdom Metazoa; phylum Chordata; class Amphibia; order Anura; family Ranidae; genus Glandirana; species Glandirana rugosa. The sequence continues at coordinate 855,187 of BLSH010413335.1, read as the reverse complement.
GATTTTTTTTTTTTTTGTCAGCGGGTTTACTACCGCTTTAAATAGAGAAGGTGAATATCTCCAATAACAACAGAGACAGATTAGTCCCTTCCCATGTCTATCAAAAACTTAAAAAAAAGTTTTGTCTTTAGATAAACTCTACGATAATTCATGTTGGTGGTATCAGCTTGCTTCTGCCATGCAGTACAAAAAGCATCCATAATACATAATAACGCCTAACACGCAATTAGATTTTCCTTTGATACATTTAGTGCAGGGATAAGCAATTAGCGGACCTCCAGCTGTTGCAAAACTACAAGTCCCATCATGCCTCTGCCTCAGGGTGTCATGCTTGTGGCTGTCAGAGTCTTGCTATGCCTCATGGGACTTGTAGTTCTGCAACATCTGGAGGTCCGCTAATTGCATATCCCTGATTTAGTGCATTCACAATAACAAAAGATGGTTGGTTATGGGTTATGATGCATAGTCCTATGGTCTTTGCCTTAATAATTAAAACATCACTACTATAAGATGATAGATTTACTCTGTAATAAGAAATAAAAATACATTTTATTTACTTACAGATCAACAGTGCAGAGAATTTTGGACTCATGTCGACTAGAAGATGTGGATACAAGAAATGCTGAGCAATTTAAAAGGAGAAGAAAACACATTTTATGTTCTTCCTGTATTTAACATGAATAGAGTTGAGCAAATATGTAGAATCTCCCTTCCTTAGAAACCTTTGCACTCTTTTATGCAATTATGGAAAAGAAAATTTTAAAATAGTGAAACTGGCTAGCTGTTCCCTAATGTCAGATTACGTAGATAAATATATAGATAATAAATCCTTTTTACTTAATAGAGAAGGGAAAGGTTAGGGAAGGGATAGGTGGGATTATAGCAGTGCCTTACAACTCAATTCACAATCACTTTTTATGTAAAAACAATTTTTATTTATACAATTTAAAAAAGGGGTATGTAGAATACATTGTTACAATACCGGTTCAGAGAGGTTAAAAACAATTAGCATATAGTACAAAGCTTGATGATGGCTGTATCGCATGATGGTCCATATCCTACATGTTTCGCCGATGTGGCTTCATCAGGGATTTACGCGGGCCATCATGAGAGTACTTATTGCTATATAGCAAAAAAGAATAACAGAAAAATAACAAATAGTAGTTTAGCAAAACAATAGCATATAACTGTGATTATAGAGCAATATTTGTGCCACTAAATAGTTTGTTTTATATATGTATAACATGGATATGTTCACCTCTTTCAGCTTGGCTCGGTCACCGAGTCCTGGTGTACACCAAATCCCAGACAACTACACACGTCACACCAGGGAAGGGGGGTGCTGCATGCCCATAGGCAGCCCCACAGGACCAAAGGCCCGCCACAAAAACAGAACAAAAAAATATATAGACAAAAGATATAAATGTTTCACAGATTGTCTGAATAGATGATGATTAAATATTACAAAGAGAGGAGCCAAAACTGATTTCCTCCCATTATTAGTAATAATAATTGCAAGGCATAGCCTGCACTTACTTGCAAGATTAATAAATGTAAGTCAGGAATAAAGGACCTTTATAAGGGCCTGGCCACTATGGGGGAGGGGCCACAACAGTCTGAACTACAAAAGAAAAAAAGAAAAAATGATATAAAACGATAAAAAGAATGGCTGCAGGATGTATTAAATCTAGTCAAATCCTTTTAAGGTGCAAGATTCAAATCCCAAGGGAATTTATTGAAAACTTTTATACATATATACAAAGAGGGACCACCATTCCACAGATTATAGTACCCAAACATTAAATTCAACTTCCTGCTCTATATCAGAGCCAGGAGTGCCCTTCAGGGGAAACCATCAAGGTGTATCTAATGTCTCTCTAAATAACAATTGGCAAATTGGGCATTACTGTGAAACATGATAAACAAAGAAACCTATGTCAGAGAAGCAGCATAACCTTACCCCAATAAAGGAAAACCTTTACATGCCTTCGTAACCTTCATGCAGCCGAGCTAAAGGTCTTATGCACAGCGAGCCGGTATATAAGGCCGCCCGCTCGTGTCGGCGTGTGACGCCACCGCCATGAGCCCGGGAAAATCATGAGACATCGCGCATGTGCCATCCCCCGGCCATCGCAAAGACCACAGTCCCCATAATGCCCTGGGAGTTGGGCACATCCCAGAGGGGGAGGAGCACAGGGCAAAGGTTGCCTCCATCTCTAATCACCCCTTGGGATACAGGGGAGAGCCGTCAAAAGTCGAAGGCTAGACGGGGGAACACCACCCCGCAGCTCCTGGGGCGCCATCTATGTGAGGCGATGGCACCCACCCGTATGGGCAGGCAAACGCCCCCAAAACAACCCCGGAACACACGCAGTCAATCAAGGACACAGTGCACAACCATGGCAAAGACGGTGACAGCTAAGATGGCAAAATAGAAAGAATTTGGTGAACACAGCCATTAAATATCCATACTTATACAACAAATTACTATTAGTAGCTACTTATTAAACCACTATACATTAACTTCACTTATAATGTATATATATATATAAATCATTATAATACATTCGTAATCAGCATTAAATTTTGAAAGACACACAAATTTTTGAAACAACCATATATGGCTGATATTCAAGATGGTAAGGGGAAGAAAGGAACAGAAAAAAAAAAAAAACCAGAACGCTCTTATGTTCACAAAGCAGCCAAGGGACATTTATAAAAAAGGTGCATAACTCAAATTTTCATTAAGACCTGGGTAAATAGTAGCTCGGAGGGCATGTATCCAGCGCGCCTCCAACTGAAGGAGTGCCCGATCAATACCTCCTCCTCGTGGGTGTTGAGGTATGTGTTCAAGCGCCATGAATCTGATCCAAGAGGGATCAAACCCATGGCACCTTCCCACATGTAAATTAACAGCTGTAGTTGTTTGCTTTTTATGGATGGGTTGGATATGATCTTTAATACGTATGTGAAAAGGACGTTTTGTCTTGCCTACATAGTAGGCCCCACATCTGCATGTGGCTAAATATACCACTCCTATTGTCTGACAGGTTACTCAATATTTTAGTTTGTGTTGTTGGCCATTAGGTAAAAGGAATACATCACCATTGACTAGGAATGGGCAAAACTGACATTTACCACAGGCATATGTGCCTGTGGAACTAGAGTTGGAAACGTCTTGTACAACATGTAAATGACTCTGGGCCAACCGGTCCCTGAGCGAAGTAGCCCGCCTATATGTAACTTGATAAGATTTAATATGCTAACATATAATTGGGTCTGATGTTAGAAGTAGTGTTGAGCGAACCCGGACTGTAACGTTCGGGTCCGTACCGAACTTTAGGGTGTCCATGGCACGGACCCGGACCCGGACATTTCAAAAATCGTTCGGGTTCGGTCCGCACCTCATTTTATCGTCTTGGGGCCTGGCTTGGGCTTGCTAAAAACTTTACAGGCCCAGGCCCAGGCACGGTACCTGTGGGATTTCAAGCCATGCCTGGGCTTGCAATGTCAGGCCCAAGCGAGTTGTGATGAAGATTGTAGTCTGGGTTAATATACAATCGTATAATTTAGAATAGTTCAATGTATATCCGCCCGATGAAGCGAGTCCCTGGCCAACCGGGTCTCAGTAAATGTACAACATGTTCTGCAAAGGTTGAGATCAAGGTGTCCGTGTATACGGACACCATTTACAGTCAAAACGGGTAAGGATCAGTTACCACTACATAAGGAAAATGGATTACCGGTTGTTGTGTTTGATTTTATAACTCA
>BLSH010413335.1:817707-840753 GCA_018402905.1 Glandirana rugosa | reverse complement strand
CTAAGGCCACAGCACCTGCAGACCATCCCATAATGATGGTGGAGCAACAAACAAAGGCTCCATACACACCAATCATATCTTTTCGTTCAACCCAGCAGGGCTGAACGAAATAAAAAATTACGGCTAAGGAGGAGCCACTGGGCTAACTACCCAACACCAGTCCTGTGATCTCCCCTACTGTGCTATTGTGTTCTGACGGGGAGGCGGCCCCCCAAACAGAACACTCTGGCCATGAGCTGAGAGCGCTGATCGGATGCGATCGGCAGATCTTTTCGGTCATGCCCGCCCCGACAAAAGCTGGCCGAACAGCCTGCTTCTGTCCAACCGACTTCAGTACACTCTGGCCAAATGTCGGGCAGTTTCTGTTGAACCAGCTGATGCCACCCAACATTCGGCCCCTGTGTACTAGGCTTAACCACTTCAGCCCCGGAAGGATTTCACACTTTAGGACCAGAGCACTTTTTGCGATTCGGCATTGCGTCGCTTTAACTGACAATTGCGCGGTCGTGCGGCGTTGTACCCAAACAAAATTTGCGTCCTTTTTTTCCCACAAATAGAGCTTTCTTTTGGTGGCATTTGATCCCCTCTGCGTCATTTCTGATCGCCGCTATAAACAAAAGAAGAGCGACAATTTTGCAAAAAATCCCAAATTTCTTACTTTTTGCTAAAATACAAATACAAAAAAAAATATATATAAAAAAACATTTTTTTGGCCGATTTATATTCTTCCTCATATTTTTGGTAAAAAAAATCGCAATCAGCGTTTACTGATTGGTTTGCGCAAAAGTTGCCGCGTTTACGGATGATGAGAATTAATTTCTGGTGTTTTTAATTTTTTTAAATTTTTTACTAGTAATGGCGGCGATCTGCGATTTTTAGCGGTACTGCGACATTGCAGCGGACATGTCGGACACTTTTGACACTTTTTTGGGACCATTGGCATTTATACAGCGATCAGTGCTATAAAAATGCACTGATTACTGTGTAAATGCCATTGGCAGTGAAGGGATTAACCTGCAGTGGGCGCTCTAAGGGTTAACTGTGTTCCCTGGGCGTGTTCTAACTGTATGTGGGCTGCCCTGGCTGGGGAAAGGGGATGATCACAGCTTCCATATAGAGGAAGGTTGTGATCATCGCCCTTCCCCCTCTATGAGAACGAAGGTCCGTGTTTACATACACAGACCTCCGTTCTCTCGCTGCGGGGGGGCCATCGCGGGTAGCCGGCGGAGATCGAGTCCGCCCTACCCGCTCCCTGCTCCCCCGAACACAGTGAGCGCGCGCACGCGCCTCCGGCGGCGCACGCTCACAATATTAGTTATCGCAGCCGCCGTCAGGTGACGGCGGTTCGCGATAACGAGCCACCTTGTCGCCGTCACGCTGCGGCGGGCGGTCGGCAAGTGGTTAGCAAACTAGTCATAGCAACAAACTGCAATGACAACAATTTTTAATGCACTTTGGCCGGGCCTCCCCTCACCTCATTTCACTGAAATGGTCTCCGTGCCGGTTCACACCAGTGTGATGACAGACGTCGCATGAGATTCACACTGCATTGCTGTGCAGATCACATGTGATGTCTGTACGATGCGATTTCAGCCATGTGGGTGAAATTGCATTGCATTTGCACCAAAATGGTGCAGGACCCTTTTTTTTGGTCCGCACTGGTATCGGATCGCATGGGTGTTCCCACCTGTGCGATCCGATTCCTGCACCATTGCACAGTTCGCACTGCGATTTGCAAACCAATTTTGGGTTGTCATTAACTTTGTGTTGACACCCGCAAAGGTTTGCAGAACTCAGTGTGAACCACTGTGCGAACACTGTTTGATTTGCTTACCTTTATTGGTCAACTTCTTGATTTCCCTTAAGGCACTGGTGATGTAGCCCCGGCTGCACAGATGTCTCTTGGGAAGGCAAGATTACCAGTGCTTTCAGGGGACATCTTCTAAAGCTGGGAGATCTTGTAGTATTGTTTTACTGTGCATGCATGAGATGAAGCACATGACTTCCATATGCCTCATCTCATCCATGCGTCGTATGACATTACACTCATTTATTGGTTAAAAATTATTATTTTATATAAACAGATAAATGTAATGTCATACGCTGTGTTGGCAAATCAAGGCACATAAGGCCATGGGCTCCATCTCACTCATTGTAATGCCTCCGGCCTATAAAAGGAAAATAATATCTTCTGGAATTGTAATACCAACATTGTCCACAAGATGCCTCTCTAACAAAAGAGTGCTGATGGGCAGTATTCTATGATTTATGACATATTTCCTGTAATATCACTGGGAACTACTTCCACTTCCTACAACAAGCTCTTTCATTTTTCTACTGGGACAGACCGCATGGGAGCCAGCTAAGTCTACACCATGTGTTTCCGAGGAAATTCCTGATCCTTCTAAGGCAGCATCGCTGGTATGCTAAAAGACTTATTTAACCACTTGCCAACCGCCAACCGCAGTTTGACGGCGGCAAGGTGGCTCGTTATTACAAACTGCCGTCATATGACGGTGGCTGTGAGATCACGTACTGTGAGCATGCGTGCGTCGCCAGAGGCGCGCTCACTGTGTTTTTTCCGGGGGAGCCAGGGAGCGGGTAGGGCGGACCCGATCTCCGCCGGCTACCCGCGATGGCTCCCCCGCAGTGAAAGAATGGAGGTCCGTGTATGTAAACACGGATCTCCGTTCTGACAGAGGGGGAAGGGCTGTGATCACAGGCTTCCTGTATATGGAAGCCATGATCACTCCCCTCCCCCTGCCAGCCCAGCCCCCATACAGTTAGAACACACACAGGGAACATTTAACCCTTAGAGCGCCCCCTCCGGGTTCACTGCCAATGGCATTTACACAGTAATCAATGCATTTTCATAGCACCGATCGCTGTATATATGCCAATGATCCCAAAAAAGTGTCAAAATGGTCCGCCATGTCCGCCGCAATATCGCAGTACCGCTAAAAATCACAGATCACCGCCATTACCAGCAAAAAATAAAAACCCCAGAAATTAATTATCCGTAAATGCGGCAACTTTTGCGCAAACCAATCAATAAACACAGATTGCAATTTTTTTAACCAAAAATAAGAGATAGAATATAAATCAGCCAAAACCGATGAAAAAAAATGTTTTTTTTATATATTTTGTTTTTCCAAAATTGTGTTTTTTTTTTATTTATAGCGGTGATCAGAAATGACGCAGAGGGGATCAAATACCACCAAAAGAAAGCTCTTTTGTGGGGAAAAAAGGATGCAAATTTTATTTGGGTACAACGTCGCACAACCGCGCAATTGTCAGTTAAAGCGTCGCAGTGCCGAATTGCAAAAAGTACTCTGGTCCTACAGTGGGAAATCCTTCTGGGGCTAAAGTGGTTAACTGTATACCCAGTGCCAGTGGTTGATGTGAATGTATTTATTATATGTACATTTTATCTGTTTCTAGTTTCACCACGAATGTGCATCCTATTCTTATACAACCACCACCTGTTCATTGTAATAAAGATCCAAAGTTACAGACAGTCTGGTTATTTTAGGATCCAAGGTTTAAGCTGTATGTTGAGCTACATACACACCAGGGGCAAACGTGTAGCGAGAACAGAACACTCTTGCACTAACAATATTGGGTGAAGAGACATGGCGTTATTTTCAATACGGTGGCACCTTTTTCCATATTGTTGGAGTTTTTTTTTAAATAGGGGAAGTGGAAGGCCCTCTTTAACCACTTCAGCCCCGGAAGGATTTCACACTTTAGGACCAGAGCCCTTTTTGCGATTTGGCGCTGCGTCGCTTTAACTGACAATTGCGCGTTCGTGCGATGTTGTACCTAAACGAAATTTGCGTCCTTTTTTTCCCACAAATAGAGCTTTCTTTTGGTGGTATTTGATCCCCTCTGCCTCATTTCTGATCGCCGCTATAAACAAAAGAAGAGCAACAATTTTGCAAAAAAAAACAAATTTCCTACTTTTTGCTAAAATACAAATCCAAAAAAAAAAAAAATCCAAAAAAACATTTTTTTTCATAAGATTTGGCCGATTTATATTCTTCCTCATATTTGTGATTAAAAAAAATCCCAATCTGCATTTATGGATTGGTTTGCGGAAAAGTGGCCGTGTTTACGGACGATGAGAATTCATTTCTGGGGTTTTTATTTATTTATTTTTTTTTACTAGTAATGGCGGCGATCTGCGATTTTTAGCGGTACTGCGATATTTCAGCGGGCATGTCGGACCATTTTGACACTTTTTTGGGACCATTGGCATTTATACAGCGATCAGTGCTATAAAAATGCACTGATTACTGTGTAAATGCCATTGGCAGTGAAGGGGTTAACCTGGAGGGGGAGCTCTAAGGGTTAACTGTGTTCCCTGGGCATGTTCTAACTGTGTGTGGGCTGCCCTAGCAGGGGAAGGGAAGTGGTCACAGCCTCCATGTACAGGAAGGCTGTGATCACAGCCCTTCCCCCCTCACAGAACGGAGGTCCGTGTTTACATACACAGACCTCCGTTCTTTCACTCCGGGGGGGGGGGCATCGCGGGTAGCCGGCGGAGATCGAGTCCGCCGCATCCGCTCCCTGGCCCCCCCCGGACACAGTGAGCGTGCGAGCACGCCTCCGGCGGTGCGCGCTCACAGTGCGCGATCTCGCAGCCGCCGTCGTATGACGGCGGTTTGCGTTATCGGGCCACTTTGTCGGCAAGTGGTTAAGTGTGAAAAATAAATTACTCTACCATATTAATGAAGCCAAAGAAATTTTTGAACTTAAAAAACATTTTTTATAAAATACAATAAAATAGCAGTAAACAAATACCCATTATAAATACAGTATATACATATATATAAAGTGTATATAAACACTAACAATGAGTTTTTTTTGTTTTTTTTTAAAACACTAACAATTTATTATACAAATGAATAAAATCCAAGGCAATCATAGCATAGCCTGATCAGATAAAAAGAAATCAACCACCAATGTGTATGGACTGTAAATAGCAACCACTGCATGTAAATGACAGAAAACACCTAAGCGTTTCGATTTGCAACTACACTCTTCTTCAGGGCATTAGATATTGTGGTACATTCTGAAATATAAATAAACGTACATCAGGTTTTATACAGCATATTTTTTTTTTTTTTTCCAATAAGAGTTTTATTAGAAATAACGGGTTACAAAGATGGTACAGAGTAATGAAATGTTGCCAGTAGGTAGCGTCTTGCATCGGGACCTTATACCTTAGGATCCAACAATAACTGAAGATAATGATACAGTAGGCAAATAGGATCAAACAAGATTTTAGGAGAGAGAAGTGGTATACTGATGATCGACTAACAAAATAACAAATATATCACTTATTACCTGAACGTCTCGCAGTCGCCTGAACTCACATCCTCAGAACGTGAGCCGTCCGAGTAGATCAAATTTAGATTTATGTACATTAAAGAAGTTAGAGTTAATCTCTTGCTAGATGTTTGATTGGGGTGTTAAGATGTAGGAGTGGAATGAACCTGTAATGTCTTCGATCTCTTTTCCCTCAGTGGGAAAAGCGTACTTTAGGGTGACTTTATGTTTAGTGTCTCAGATTGAAGGTAAATAGGCATATCTCATTGTGTAAGGGAAGGTGGGGTGAGAGGGGGAGGTGGGGGGGATAACCCGAAAGGAAGGGATGGGAGGAGGGAGATCGGGGGGAATGCGGAGGTGGGAGAGAAAAGAAGAAAGAAAAAAAAAACGGGGGGTTATTCGCCTTGCCTGTCCCCATGGCAGCCTAGGAAGGGTTGTAAGGGTTAGAGTCTTGATAATTAGAACGGTGGAACCGTTTCGTGTCAATGGCGGCTATACCATATCGGATCGTCACACTTGAATGTTGAGGAGGAGTCCCCGACTTCTATCTCTGTTTGGGGTCGGGGTTCCCTCCCTTCATAGATTTGGTGAGGCATAAGGGAGTATTAGTGCATGTGTGTTCCAAAATTACTGAGGGGTATAACCTCAGATAAGCGTGTTCAAAGAAGTGGGTCTTGTTAGTTCCTTATATCTGTCTGTGGATAGGAAATGTAGCCAGCATGCCCATGTGCGGGTATATTTGGTAGGTGTGTCTTTAGCTGTGTGGATTAGTTCTTCCATTTCGGCTGTTTTATTAATGCGTTTGAACCATTCCAAAACTGTTGGCACATGCTGAGACTTCCAGTGTCTTGGTATGCACAGTTTCGCAGAGTTAACCATGTGCATGGCGAGAGATTTGCAGTACGAGTGTGCAGGGGTTGGGAAATGGTGAAGTATTAAGTGAGCTGGTGAGAGCTCTATCAGTAGGGTAGTGACCTGCTCCGTGATCTCTCTAACCTTAGCCCAGAAGGGTCGGATTTTGGGGCATAACCACCATATGTGTAGTAGTGTACCCACATCGTCCAGGCATCTCCAGCATGTGTCTGGGATGGACGGGTTAATTTTGTGTAGTAAAGCAGGTGTTCGGTACCATTTGGTCAGTGTCTTGTAGTTATTTTCCTGGACTGTGACATTGAGCGATCCTTTGTGGGCCAAGGTATAGATGAGCTCCCATTGGGTTTCTGAGATGTCCATTTGTACGTCTCTCTCCCAGGCCTTACATGCCTTTCCTAGGTTGGGAGGGATGTTGGCAAACAGCATTGAGTGTATTGTGGAGATCGTATGCCGTTGAGGAGAACTTTGAGTGTATAGTGTTTCAAATGGCGTGAGTGGTCTGGTTAGGGAGAATTTGCCTGCTAAGTCCCTTAAGAAGCGACGAATTTGCAGATGTGCCCAATGGGGAAATGGCCATGCTCGCCTTCGGCTGCCAGCTGGGTGCGATCAAGGAACTTTCCTCCACTATAGAATTGGTATGCATAAATCTCAGAGTGCGGCCATATGTCTACTAGGAATTTTTCATGGAGACCTGGGGGAAAGGCAGGATTGTGACGGATCGGGGTTAGGGGTCCTGGGGTAGTCGATATGTTCTCTTTCTTACAAGCTTCTCTGAAGCACTGTAGCGTCGGGTAGATCAGTGGATGTTTTTTAATTGTTTGTGGGAGATTATCAGGGAGTATCCATGGGGTCAGCTTCATAGGTATGGGGGAGAAAGAGGATTCAAGGCCAGTCCAATCTTTGATCCCTTCGTGGGCTTTCCAAACAATGAGTTTTCTTATTTGCTCTATTTCGGTCCTAAGTTTTCATTTTAAAGTATTTTTGATAGATCTTTACAAAAAATAACCCTTTCATCTACAAGGTGGGCCATTTATATGGATACACCTTAATAAAATGGGAATGGTTGGTGATATTAACTTCCTGTTTGTGGCACATTAGTATATGTGAGGGGGGAAACTTTTCAAGATGGGTGGTGACCATGGCGGCCATTTTGAAGTCGGCCATTTTGAATCCAACTTTTGTTTTTTCAATAGGAATGTGACACATCAAACTTATTGGGAATTTCACAAGAAAAACAAAGGTGTGTTTGGTTTTAACGTAACTTTATTCTTTCATGAGTTATTTACAAGTTTCTGACCACTTATAAAATGTGTTCAATGTGCTGCCCATTGTGTTGGATTGTCAATGCAACCCTCTTCTCCCTCTCTTCACACACTGAGAGCAACACCGCAGGAGAAAAGCTAGCACAGGCTTCCAGTATCCGTAGTTTCAGATGCTGCACATCTCATATCTTCACAGCATATGGTTTTTTTATGGTTTTTATGGTCAGTAAAAGCCAATACCGGGTGAGCTGCTCCTTCCAGGAGGTACTGCCATTCCGCCAAAGCCGACTTAATGGCCAGCAATTCCCTATCACCGACATCATAGTTCCAGCAAGATGGTGCATCACCACATTATGGGTGTCAGGTCTGAGCATTCCTAGATGAACAGTTTCCTGGAAAGTGGATTGGTCGTCGTGGGCCAGTTGAATGGCCCCCAAGGTCTCCCGATCTGACCCCTTAGACTTTTATCTTTGGGGTCATCTGAAGGCAATTGTCTATGCTGTGAAGATACAAGATGTGCAGCACCTGAAACTACGGATACTGGAAGCCTGTGCTAGCATTTCTCCTACAGTGTTGCTATCAGTGTGTGAAGAGTGGGAGAAGAGGGTTGCATTGACAATCCAACACAATGGGCAGCACATTGAACACATTTTATAGGTGGTCAGAAACTTGTAAATAACTCATGAAAGAATAAAGTTACATTAAAACCAAGCACACCATTGTTTTTCTTGTGAAATTCCCAATAGGGTTGATGTGTCATATGACCCTCTTCCTATTGAAAAAACAAAAGTTGGATTCAAAATGGCAGACTTCAAAATGGCCGCCATGGTCACCACCCATCTTGAAAAGTTTCCCCCCTCACATACACTAATGTGCCACAAACAGGAAGTTAATATCACCAACCATTCCCATTTTATTATGGTGTATCCATATAAATGGCCTACCCTGTACTTTCAAAAGTTGTAGTCCTTTGCAAGCACCTCTTTACAGATTAGTTGAATTCTCTGGAAATTTGGTAATCAATGTAATAGGATAATGGAACAACATTATATTACCAAAAGTATTGTGACGCCTGCCTTTACACACACATGAACTTTAATGCCATCCCATTCTTAGTCCATAGGGTTCAGCATTGAGTTGGCCCACCCTTTGCAGTTATAACATCTTCAACTCTTCTGGGAAGGCCGTTCACAAGGTTTAGGAGTGTCTATGGGAATGTTTGACCATTCTTCCAGAAGCGCTTTTGTGAGGTCAGGCACTGATATTGGACGAGAAGGCCTGGCTCGCAGTCTCCGCTCTAATTCATCCCAAAGGTGTTCTATGGGGTTGAGGTTAGGACAGTCAAGTTCCTCCACCCCAAACTCGCTCATACATTTCTTTATGGACCTTGCTTTGTGCAGTGTTTCAAATCATTTGGTGGAGGGGGGATTATGGTGTGGGGTTGTTTTTCAGGGGTTGATCTTGGCCCCTTAGTTCCAGTGAAGGGAACTCTTAAGGCATCGGCATACCAAGACATTTTGGACAATTGAATGCTCCCAACTTTGTGGGAACAGTTTGGGGATGGCCCCTTCCTGTTCCAACATGACTGCGCACAAAGCAAGGTCCATAAAGACATGGGTGAGCGAGTTTGGGGTGGAGGAACTTGACTGTCCTAACCTCAACCCATAGAACACCTTTGGGATGAATTAGAGCGGAGACTGCAAGCCAGGCCTTCTCGTCCAACATCAGTGCCTGACCTCACAAAAGCCCTTCTGGAAGAATGGTCAAACGTTACCGTTGACACTCCTAAACCTTGTGGACAGCCTTCCCAGAAGAGTTGAAGCTGTTATAGCTGCGAAGGGTGGGCCAACTCAATATTGAACCCTACGGACTAAGACTGGGATGGCAATAAAGTTCATGTGCGCATACAGGCAGGTGTCCCAATACTTTTGGTAATGTAGTATATATCTGGTTATACACTTGTAGAATTTTCTTGGAAGTTTTCATTTTTTTTGAATGTTTGTTTGATTTTCAAATTTTTAGTGGGATGAGATCTACATTTGTTTTTGAACACCGTAACGAGAAAATTCAAAGGAGCAGGATGGAAAATTTTTCATGAACTAACTAATTTCTACCAGACTATGTGGCTTTGGTTTGGGAAAAATCCTTTCATTTCGAAATTGAATGGAAAAGGAAAGTCAATTTTTAAGTATTTTCTAAGGACATTCGCCAAATCTTCAAATGCACTGAGAGTTTTCGTACAAATGTTCCTATGTACGTTTATTCAAACGTCTACTAGTGTATGGCCAGCTTTTGGTTTGAAGAGAACCAGTTTATAAACTTTACCATGGGGACAAAACTGTCTGTAACACCGGGGCACAAACCAGAAAGTAGGGTTGCATACGAATGTATTGGTACTCGTACTTGCCGGTAATATAACGGTATCGTCGAACCCTAACAAAAAGTAAAACAACAATGTAACATTTAGAGGTCATGTGATCCAAAGCCACCCCAGAATTGTGAAGACATCAGCTCAGTATTCCTGTAATTGGAATAAAAGGCATTTATCCATCAACTTAATGGAATAGTCTAAAGCAGGGATATGCAATTAGCGGACCTCCAGCTGTTGCAGAACTACAAGTCCCATAAGGCATAGCAAGACTCTGACAGCCACAAGCATGACACCCAGAGGCAGAGGCATGATGGGACTTGTAGTTTTGCAACAGCTGGAGGTCCGCTAATTGCATATCCCTGGTCTAAAGGGAATTCCAGGTATGGCTTGTATTGCATAGTTGCTTGGACCAATGTAAGTATACATTATCCATACCTGTAGGAGTGCTGTGGAAGCTGGGATCACCACTACTACAGTGATCACCAAAGTATTCCGACAGAGGCGGCTCTAGGCTTTGTGAGGCCTTGGGCCAAACCTAGACATGAGGCCCTACTCACAACCATAATGGGAAAAATAATTCAAGTGATAAAAAAATAAACTTTATAAATTGCATATATTAAAGTGCTGGTGTCAGTACTCTCTATCTCGGTGCTGGTGTTGGTGTCAAATTAGGCGCCTGTGAGTGCGAGGCCTTAGGCAACCGCCTAATTTGCCTAATTAGAGAGCCTCTGTATTCCGACTGCCCTGCTGCATAGTAATGATAGGCATTCGCTCGCTCAGCACGGGCACCATTTACTGAACATTTTTTCTCAATTAATGCAAGGTGTTCGCTGATTGGATGAGGTAGAGAGTCAGGGCTGTGATGTCATGAGTTCCACCTGGACCATTCAGAGAAAGCTTTGCATTCATTTTGAAAATACAAGGCATTCTGTGAAGAGCGGTCATGCCTCCTGTGGTTACTGTGCAGCAGGGAAGCCACTTGGAAGACCACAACAATCACTGTAGTAGAGTTAACTACTACAGCCATTCTCTATTTCCACAGGTATGGGATATGCATACCTACATATAATAATATAACTATGCAATACAAACCATACCTGGAGTTCAGTTTTAATATATGGGAATCCAGTGTAGAGTTCTTAAGGATTAGATGTTCTGATAAATGCACTCAGGGTCAGCAGCAGGTTGCCTTGATTTAGGTTTCATCGCAGCGTAGACGACATTCTGGCAAGATAAAAAACACAACAAACAATTAATGCAAAGATCAAAGATTCAAGTCAAGGATTACACATCAGCTTAACCTACCCTACCCAGCTTAACGCCCTAATATACTGTTCTGTTTTTGCACAGCCATTTTCTGGCTTTCTCATGAAACATGATATTCCAGCATTGGGACTTTGATACCCATGCTTTCCATCAGAGGAAGGTGAGTTTCCCTTACATAGACTCAACCCATGCTTTGCCCATGCAAAGCAGAGCAGCTGGTTCACTTTTACAAGAGAAGTATTGCCAAAGTTTTTTGGGCATACTTCTATTCTGGGTCACAGGAGTGCACTTACTTTTGCAGGGCTGTGACCTAGAATCAGCTGACAGCGGGCTAAAGCCCACTGTCGGCCAACGATGTCGGAGCCAATCCAGGCTTTGGAAGGATCCCAACCATATTGTCTGGATCCACCCAGCTGCTTGACTGACAAATGGCTCTGACATGGATGCGAGCCAAAGCCAGTTGTGCCTGCCTGATCTCCTGCTCAACTGGAGGAGCAGGGCAGAGACCGGTGACCAACAGTCTCTGCCCCAAGCTGACCGAAAACTGAGGGATCAGTGGTCATGTGAATGCTTAGTTCTTGGACATATAACTGGCAGGGACAGTTGCAGCATCACACTGATGCTGCAGCATAGAGGCGAGTGTGTATGATTGTTTTTTAAGGAACCCCAAACTTCTTCTCTAAGTGTTCACCTTAAATGGCCAAATTTAAAGAAATACCCCATGCATTCCAGCATCCCCAGCACAGTACATAGCACTTCTCTGCTGTTCAAATAGTTGTTCCTGCTCCCCTCCATACATGTATGTTGCACACAGCTTGTCCAAAAATAACTGATCTCAATTGGTCCTACCTTAAAAACAGTATGGACCGGATGTTACAAGTACACCCCCTGTGGCCATTCCAACACAGTGCATGCACAGAAGCTGAGCTCTGCAGCTACAGAGGGACAGTGTTGCCAACCGCCAGTAAATTTACTGACAGTTTGTAAAAATCAGTGATTTTTACAACTGTCTATAAATATCAAGGTCTTATAATTTGTCATGCTGTGCTGACTTTTTAAGTGTAAACAGGGCAAACTACTTGATATGGGTATTGCCAGTGTTTCCATGTTGTGTTTAAATATCAATTGTCTTAGTTTTTAATAGGAGTTCAGTTATTTTTCAGGTTGCCAGTAAAAAATGTGCTCCGCCAGTAAATTTGACATGTTTTGCCAGTAAAAAACACTGCGGGAGGTTGGCAACACTGCAGAGGGAACAAGTAAGAGCAGCCACTGGGGGGCACACTTATAACCTCCAGCCCAGTTACTAAGGGGAATCAGCTACTAAGTTGTTTTTTTCTGACAGTCTGCACATGGCCTATATGTTTGGAGGGGGTAAAGAGCAACTATTTGAACAGCAGAAGGGTGAATTCTAATGTGGTGGGGATGCTAAAATGCTTAGGATTCTTTTTTAGAAAATGGCTATTAAAGGTCATTAAAGATGAACTAACCCTTTAAATGCTTTAATGATTACCCGAGGGTTGCACATACTTACCTTTCCTTAATTCCTCTGCCACTCTGCTCAGTTGCTCAGAAAAAGAAAAATGCCAACTACTTTAAGGTATGTGGTAGCATGTGACTCACACCCTTCTTCCCATGTGACAAGACTGGTTTTTGGTGGTTGGCCAAGCTTTTGCAGGCAATCCCATCAGGGTAAAAAGTGGGTCTTCAGCCCTATGTAAGTCATGGCTTTGCTCTTACAAAAGGCTTCTTCTAGTCACTTTTGATGACCCAATGGAGAGGACAAAGGAAAATAAGGTATGTACAGCTGGTGGGACCACAACTTAAAGGGGTCTGTTTTTTGACCTTCATTAGGAAAGCACAGGTTCAGTATATAGGAAGGGTTGGTGTGGGGGTTAAAGCTAGGGCTACATTGAGGAGGACATTAGGGTAGAACATCTTATTTTTTAAGATATCATCTCACAGGTCCAGAAACATAAGTAGGCCACATCTTTTGTTCAGGAAATCTACAGCTTAGAGCAGGGTTTCTCAACCAGGGTTCCGTGGAACCCTAGGTTTCCTCCAGAGGTTGCTATGGGTTCCTTGAGCAATGGTCAATTTCTACCTCTCAGATAAATTCCCAATGATACCATTGATCTTTTTAGCAGTAATTCTTCCCAATGACCACAAGTGTAAGGAGCATTCTTCCTATTGACCATCACACTAATGTATGCTGAGTTGTAGATTTTTAATTTTTAGCAGGGGTTCCCCAAGACCAGAGAATTATTTCAAGGGTTCCTCTGTGTTGAAAAGGTTGAGAAAGGCTGGCTTAGAGCTACCAGTTTCTGCCAGGCCCTCAACTCTCCACTGTATAGTTGTATCTAAAACTGAGACTCCTTGGTGACACACGTCTACATTATGTCTAACCAATTTTGTTCTCTACTCACCTGCCTCAGTCAACACTAATGCTTGTAAGAACACTACTAGAGTTTTAAGTTGGAGACATCAAACAGCATATTGTCCTAGTCACCCCTGGTTTCTCTTTCCCTTCCTCCCAACCTGCTATCAAGGTCAAGCAGTTTTATTATTTTAAGAGTCAAGTCTGCTAGGTCCACCTTCCAAGACAGCAACCAACTTTTCCAAAACTCACATTTTCATGGTTTTCCTTTGTCGTCACTGGAGCATCTAAAAGATTAAAAATTAAAAATTACCCAAAATATAAAGAATATAATATATACAGAAGACTTACACTAATAAGCTAACTAGTATATAATGAAATATACAGGTGAGGACTGGTGGCTAGATTGGGAAAGTTGTAATTTTGGCTTCAAAGGCTGGTTTGTGTAAGGCCATTAGTGGGCTATTTAAAAATTGAGATTCAGTACAAAATAAAAAATTGCAGCACTAAATAAATAATATTCGGAAGTTAAATCATTAAATTTATTCAGTACAGTCTGCAGGCACCCACGTTTGAATGCTCTGAATGTCAGGGCTGACAACGGACAGAACTGTACTTATCATAATGGAAATCAAGGACCAGCGTCTAAGCTCATATGGAGATCTTACAATTTTTACAGTTTTTCCCCTTGGTTTGCCTCTTCTATCAGCTGGTGACAAATTATGGCTAACAATGCAACTATCCACTATGTAGCAAGTGAACTGGAGGGTTGTTGTGAAGATTCAGTAGACTCCCTGGCCCCATACACATTGGGCGTTTAGCCCTGGTACATGGGGCTCCGGGGTTTAGCTACAGGTGGAGGGCACAGGTGTCTTGTGAAACCCCACTGCTGGCAACTATATGAGAGTCTTACAGCTGCTGTGGCTGGAACAATGCACCTAGCAGTACTTCTGTTTAGGGCAATTTGTGCCCAGAGACCAATGCCCAGAATTCAGACTCCTTGCATTTCAAACAATTGTCCCTGGGTGCATATTGTACTAAACGTATATACCACTAGGAGCAGCTGTCAAGACTCCCAGTGTTTGGCAGAGGGGATGGATGGCAACATGGATGGATGGCAACATTTGTGCCATCTGCCTGTGGCTAAACACTGGAGCCCCATATACTGGGGCTAAACGTCCAATGTGTATGGGGCCATTCAGTTCAAGAAACATGAATCCATATATTGGAGAAGAGTTAATATTTTGGTCTGGTTTTTGGCAACAGATCCACTCCCTACAGTTTCTTCCTTTCAATGACAAATAAAAGCCGTGACATAAAATTGACAGTTTTGCTGAAATGATGGAAATATGAAAATGTATACATATACACAGAATTTTACCTTGTGGCATAGGGGACATGGCGAGAATGGAGTATGTGATCTCAGGTTGTACATCACAGTCACCGGATGTGTTAAACTCTTCTGGGATACAGAAGGAGAAGGTGTCAAAAATAAAATAAATATGTCATAAAGCTAAAAATCCAAACTATTTCCCACACCCTGTGCTAGACATTGTCCATTTACAGTACTGTATTGGAAATACAGTATTCAGAATATGGAACAGCAAGTTACCATGGGAAAGGCATATCAAAAATGTGTAAAAATGTTACAAAAACATACACTGTAAATTAACCTTTAAGGCAGTGGTTCTCAACTCCGGTCCTCAGGACCCACCAACAGGCCAGATTTTAAGTATTACCTTGGGGAGATGCAGACTAGAATACTGCAATCACTGAGCAGTAAATGATATCACCTGTGATGTATTTCAGTTATCCTGCAAACCTGGCCTGTTAGTGGGTCCCGAGGACAGGAGTTGAGAACCACTGCTTTAAGGCATTTTCTAAGAAAAAACAATAGAAATTTTTGACCACTGCTTAAATCATAGAGTAACTAGTTCCGCCCACAATAAACTTTAAGGGGTTCCCAATGGGTTTGTTAAAGCTTCTGCTAACCAAACCCAACCGAGTTTGCTCACCCTACTCATCAGTCATCCTGCGAATCTTGGTGTGAAGCTGGATTTACAATAAACTGGGAGAATCAATTTGCACACCCCAGGCTCTGTCTTTACCTTGTATTCAATGGCTGCCTACTTGTTGACAACCAAGCAACTATCTATTTTAAAAGAAGGTCAGCAATGGCATCCTCTGTATTTGTTCAGCACAGGTTTCATTTCATAATTGCACAATAATTACAGTAGAAAGTAGAATTACCCATTGTTGGTTCTTGGGGTTTTACAGATGAACGGCGTTTGCTGCAAACGAAGAGGGTCACCAGGATAGCAACAAGGAGGAGTAACATTCCTAAAGCCAGCGGAAGAAGAATTATGAAGAGCTCTGTGTTGCCTGTAGGGAAACAATACTCATCACTGTCTCCATCATTGGTAAATTTAAGGTAGCGGCAGATATGCAGCTAACAGTGGCTTTAAAGGTGGCAACAACTTGAATATTCTTAGGTTCGTGAATAAGACAAGTGGGCACAATTTAAGGTTGGAGGAAAGGAGGTTTAATCTGGAGGCATATTCTTAGAATCAAAAACTTGAAAGGACACTGTTAGCAGTGGTCTCCAAATTTCAGACCAGCTGAGGCCATTTGCTTGCCTGTATCCATCCCTTGGGGCACTATACTGCCCTCTAATATGGGGCACTATTCCATGTTTAATTCCTCACTCTTCTTTTTCACATTGTTGGTTGAAGTTCTTATTTCACAGTAATAATTCCCAGAATCCCCCAGCTGAGCTGATGGGGCTACATACTAATGAGATGAATTGAATAACTGAATTTTCTGCATATTCTTGTAGAAAGCGAATTGATGTTCAGTGCTGCTTTTTATTACAATTGTATTACATTTTAGAATTATTTGATTGCCTTCAATGAAAAACTGGGATCATCTCAATTTCCGGCTTAGAGAAGAGCTCTGCATAGGCAATGTAATGTAACAGTAAGCATATCAGACAAGATCAGTATACAGAATTATATATGGTATATTTCACAAATGCACAGTATGTATAGTAGATAGTAAATGTATAATAAATAGTAGACCTATATTTCGTCTTGTATGATAAGACCAAGGCACCCGTTCTGCTCACCTTCTATCTGGATGTGTAACTCTTCACTGCTCTTTGTTAATTTGTTTGTTGAAGACCTCACTTTACAGGAATAACTCCCAGAATGCTTTGGCTCAGCGGATTGGACTTCATATCGGTCAGATAAACTGAATTCCTGAACATTTTGTCCATCTCTGTAAAAAGCAAATTCCAGACCTGTATCAGGAATGAGTCCATTACGTCTTGTGTGACAGGTCAGGGTCATATTTGCTCCTGCTGTTGTGTCATTTGGGGTCATTATGATTTCTGGTTGAGTGAAGGGCTCTGAAGGGGAGAATAAAAGAAACAAAAATAAAATAGTTGTAAAATATGACCTCTGTGAATGTGAAAAGCTCCCTTACATGTTTTAGGGTTTCAAAATCAAAATTTTAACTGTAAGGTCTCATATACACTGCTGCTGGTAAACGGACGTTTAGAAGCAGTTGGGCGTTTTTTTTCAGCTGCCCCTGAACTTACCTCTATGTTATCTTATCAGTACATGTACACAGGGTCGTTTTAGGTCATTTCCAGGCAGTTGAGTTTAAAGGCTTTTTTTGGAACGGGTTCAGACGCCAGTTCAGAGGCATTTGAAACGCCAATCAGCTTGTAAACACCGCTAATTCGCGTCTAGAACTGTTTTGTTTACAGGCGTTTCCATTTAAAAAAAAAAAAAAAAAAAATTTAAAATGCTCCTAGATGCGAACATGGCAAAACGCGGCTATACGCCGCGTGCAAAATGCGGGAAAACGTCAGTTTTAGACACCGGCTTCTAGCTGTCAAAAGAAATAGTTCCGGGGAGGTTGATATAGCATCCAGTGTAAATGGAGCCTAAGGGGTTGATTTACTAAAGCTTGAAAGTGCAACATTTGGTGCAGCTCCACACAGAAACCAATCAATTTCAAGGTTTTATTATCAAAGCTTGATTTAACAAGCTGAGGTTAGAAGCTGATTGGCTAGCATGCAAAGCTGCACCAGTTTTTGCACTCTCCAGCTTTAGTAAATCAACCCATAAATGTCTTGTGTATGGGGCAACAAGATGTGGCTGTTACTTGGGTATGCTTTTTTTCTTGTCTAGGAAAATGTCATAATGGTGCTTGTCTCCTCCTATTTTAAACCGTTGAGGAAAGTGGAAAAATAGCACTGGATCCACATGGTTATCTCACTGGTGTTGTTATCATAACATATTTATGTTGATGTAAATGATCTGGATTAGGCAGCTCCTACACCCCAGAAGACCTACATCAGGGGTATTCAACCTGCGGCCCTCCAGCTGTTGCAAAACTACAAGTCCCATCATGCCTCTGGGAGTAATTGTACCTGTCATCCTTGCAATGCCTCATGGGAAATGTAGTTCTACAACAGCTGGAGGGCCGCAGGTTGCCTACCACTGATCTACACGGCCTCGTTGACTTGCAGTGTAATATAAAAAAATGGAAATTGGAGTGCCATACCACTGCTAAGTTACAGCTTTATTCCAGCAAAAATCAGGGGGACAATCCAAAAAGTATCCAACTCTTTTTGGGGGTCCAAGAGCACCGCCAACATCAAGGATTTACTGGCAACAATGTGAATCAACTAGAAGTGAACTGGACCTATAATGATATTTCTTCCAGTATAATTACAAGAATGGGCCTTGCTGGTTTTTCAAACTAGCTGCAGGCAAAACCTGTGCTTGAAATCACACTGGAAGCCCTACTGTTATACAGTAGGTCCATTTCTCTTCTAATCTATTCACATTATTGTTAGTCAAGCCCTGATGAAGGGAGGTGCTCTTGGACCCACAAAATGAGTTGGATACTTTTTGGATTGCTCCCCTGAATTTTGTTGGAATCAAGTTGTCTACTTTTCCATGTGGAAAAAAATATACGGTGCTTTGATAGGTAGGCTTGTGGGGTACATATTATACTTCAGATGGTGGTTTGACATCCCGGGGAAAATCCTAGGAAGTTCTTCAAAAACAAGTGTGCTCCACTTGGCCAAGCATACATGTTTACAGTAGTGGAGAGGGATGAAGAGGAGTGTCCAGAGGATCAATGGTAATTGGGCAAGGATTTTTTTTTATTTTACAGTTGCTCATTCTTCCTGAGACCGTTCAGAAGTTGGTGGCTTCTGCGGCCATAGACATTCAAAAATATTTAGATCTCTCATCGTGCCTATTTCAATTTTAAGCTCAAGGAATCCAAATGTGATAGAGCTATGATGGCTTCCACTGTAATCTTCCTTGGGAAATTCTTGTTGCCTGGTTTTATGTTGATCCTCTTCGTTTAATCAGTTGGAAGTCATTGACCCGGAACAATTGTATACATTTGGAGTTTTGGCTTCACTTGGTGTGATAGCCAGGTGACCAGCATTGTCAGAAGACCATCAGCAGACGAATCCCAAATATGTTCATTTTGGTAAGTGCCTTTTCAATAGATGATATTCCTTACAAAAACATTTACATTCATTTCCTTAACTTGTGTTCCTCTCCAGTGGTCAGTTTCCTACACATTTACCATATATTTCCAAGATGCCACTTTTAGAAAGTATTTCTCTTTGGTCACCCTTACCAAATATTTCACCATATCTATCAATTATTGATTTGTACTTACCTTTTATATCAATGTTAAGCTCTTTACTCCTCTTCACTATCATTCTGCCAGAAACTTCACAGTAATATTTCCCAGTATCCTCCAGTCTAGCGGACTGGAATCCATATTGGTCAGAGGAACCGAATCTCGGAACATTCTGTTCAGCTTTGTGGAAAGCAAACTGCAGTTCTGTCTCTGGTCTGTATGGAGACACATCCGTGTGACATGTCACAGTTACGTTATCTCCTTCCATTACCGGAAATGGGGTCACTTTTATTTCTGGAGCTGTGAAGAGTTCTGTAAAATACAAATATCAAATGGTAACCCTCCATTATTTCACCAGCACACAAAGGAACCATTATCTTTTACAGGGTTCTTATGTAAACAATACTATTGCGAGATTCTTTACTTATTTATTTTATTTTTCTCTGCATTTTTAAAATGCAATATTGCTGTAAAGGTAGTGAAGACATTTTTGCCCATAGCCATGGTGTCTATCACTGACTTTGTGCAGTTCCTTTCAACAGACCAGGGGTGCTAATATGTTCTTGGTAAGAACAGCAGTTATTCCCTGCAATCTACAGATTGATTATTTGCTGAGGGGAAATAAAATTAGACAATTCCAATTAAACATACCTCCAAGTCCCAAGGCTTCAAGGCAGGTGCTTTGTGTAGAAGTGGCCAAGGCTAATGGATGGCTGGATGCCAAGCTAGCAGTGGTCTGAGCTGGCAGCAGACATGTACTAATGGGGCTCTGTTCTTTGCAGCAATGTCTTTATGGACCTTGCTTTGTGCAGTGGTGCGCAGTCATGTTGAAACAGAAAGGGGCCATCCCCAAACTGTTCCCATAAAGTTGGGAGCATGAAATTGTCCAATATGTATCGGTATGCTGACACCTTTCCCTTCACTGCAACTAACGGCCAAGCCCAACCCCTGAAAAATAACCCTATACCATAATTCCCCCTCTACCAAATGATTTGGACCAGTGCACAAAGCAATTTCAATAAGACATGGATGAGTGAATTTGGGGGTGGAGGAACTTGTCTGGCCTGCACAGAGTCCTGACTTCAACCCGTTAGAACACATTTGGGATGAATTAGAGCGGAGACTGCGAGCCAGGCCTTCTCATCCAACATCAGTGCCTGACCTCACAAATGTTCTTCTGGAAGAATGGTCAAACATTCCCATAGACACTCCTAAACCTTGTGGACAACCTTCCCAGAAGAGTTGAAGCTGTTATAGCTGCAAAGGTTGGGCCATCTCAATATTGAACCCTACGGACTAAGACTGGGATGCCATTAAAGATTTACCTAGAACCATCAAGTACAAACGTAGGTTAATGTGTCCTCTTACTCTACTAGCTACTCAGGTCTAGATGTATGAAGTCAGAGTTGGTACATGTAAAGTAGATTTAAACCCAATCACTCTAGTTGTTATTCTGTATTGTCAGCCTGTCACAAGGGGTTCTGACATAAACTTCAAGTGGGTCTTTCAACACTCATTATGCAGTCATGGCAATTGCTTATGAAGGACAGTGCTTTAACAAACTAATACTGGCCGTAAATAGTTCATTTTGTTTCATTCAGCCATGGGGCTGCATGAAAAATATGAAAATATTCCTCCATCCACACAAGCAAGGTGAATGGAGGAATTCCCTCTGTGGGGACTCTCACTCTCAGAATACACTGACCAGCGGCTGCAGCTGATTGGCTGAAGACCCTGATTGACAAAAGTTTTTGGACATTCCCCTTTGATTTCTGTTGAACAGGGATGGCCACACTGAACCAACCAAATTTCAATCCATTTATGGCCACCTTGAAAGTGGTTCTAAAGGCTGAAGATTTTTTTTTTACCTTCATGCATTCTGTATCCAGCTCTCCCCAAACCCCCCCCCCCCCCCAAATTCTTACCTGAGCCCAATTTTTAACCAGCACTGTGCACAAGGGCAGCTACTTTCTCCTCTTTCTCCATCCCCACTGGGCAGATTAATAGCAATGGGAGCCATTGACTCCTGCCCCTGTCAATCAAATCCTATGACGAGGAAGCGGGGGAGGGTGTGGCTGATGCCCGCTGTCTGTGTCTATGGACACAGACAGCAGGGCTCAGTAGTGAGCCCACACGAGTGCCCACATAGGATGTAGTTTTCTATGGGGACAATCACCGAAGAGCAGGAGCCAGGAGCACCAGAGAAGAGGAGGATTGGGGCTGCTCATCTTGGAGGTTCTTAGCTCTGTTTAGTACATACTCCCACCACAAAAACTTACAACCTGTGCAAGGACATTAAGGGCTGTTAATAAATGTTTATTTTATAAAGACATGTAATGTTTACAGTCAGAAACATTGTGTGGGTTGTAGATTATATGCTACCCCTGTTAGGGGAAGACTGGATTGGAGAGCATTGAGGCATTTGCCCCTGGTACCTCGTCCCAGCCCGAATCTCTAAATATGAGACCTCGTACTCCCCTCTCTGCTTTCGTGGATGCTCTGAGATAGGCACTCACATCCACATTTGGTGGACATGCCCGCTGGTTAAAACCCATTGGACAGAAATCTTCCAAATACTGTCCAGACTGGACCTGGACCCAGTCCCAGCTCTACTTAACAAAAAAACAACAGATCATAAAGCGAGCTCAGAACTTGAGAATTGCATACAGGTACCTACATCCCGATTTCACATTCCGGCATAGCACTGGAGCCTATTGGATTTGGCTCCAAATTTTTTCTATGGCAGTCTAACATCACAGCCCACTCTGCGAGTTGCCGCCACAGGACGCCTCGGCCTCTCCCTCCATGGTGAGGACTCCATTGGTAACACGGTGCGCACAAGTCGGCTGTGCGCACGCGTGTTAGGCAGCTGGACCTTTGGTGATGTCATCACCCGGCAGCTGGGCGAGACTCCCAGGGTTGGAGGGTATAAGAAGCCGCACATGCAGCTTTTCCAGTTGAGACGAGCAGCACCGTGGATGATATAAGGTACAGACAGAATGACAACACCATTTAATATAAACACTGCATAGATATAGCGGCACTTTTTGAAAAATATATTCTACACAAATAGGTGGCATCCCTATCGGTACAAACACCTGCCATTGGGTCTTTGCAGTCTCTCCCTCCCTGTGGGGCTCTGAGAACTGGCTATATACAAGCCTGGCTTCAGGTATTAGTATAGACAGTATCCTTTTGTATGCATTTGCACAAATTGACAGGATATGAATAGATATACATTTGCGCTTATAGGGTCTATATCTACCTAGGAGCCTTTTATAATTTCGAGTAGCCTGTGAGGATGTCTTCTCTTGATCTAGAATTCCACACGGAGCAGAGATATTTTTATAACTGCACACCGGTGAGTTACTATGCATTATCAGTAGAGTTGAGCGAACCTCTGGAAGTTCGGGTTCTGCTGGTCCGTCCGAACTTCGGGACAAAGTCCGGGTCCGGGTCCGGACGGAACCCGAACGATCGCACGGTCAAGCCTGCCTGGTCGTCTTGGGCTTGAAGGTCTCCAAGCGAGTTGAGATGACTATTACGTATCATTGAGTGGCCACACGTCAATATTTTTATAGAGACGAGGCACACCTTAAGATCTAGTTCTCTTCTGTAGGAGTGTCCGATGAGCTTTAATATTTTCCGAGGATCCATCTATATCTGGGATATTCGCGTTTACATATAGATAAGTATAGGACAGTTAAACACGTTTACGTATGTTTTCCTATGACAGATATGATTATGGACTTCGGTCCGAACATATATCGGTCAAGAGTCTCGGGGTGTCCCTCCCTCTCTGACGTTTCTGGGTTACCGTCCACAAACATGGCTATCCCTACGGTGGATAAACACATCTTATATAAAAAGTTTTTCACGGCGATATAGATACG
>BLSH010413335.1:786656-803996 GCA_018402905.1 Glandirana rugosa | reverse complement strand
GGACGTCTATTGACGTCCGGCCGGATAACCTGCGGTCACGCACCCGTGGCACGCATTGTGGTGGCACGCATTGTGGTGATCGGTGGTGTGGTGACGTCAGTCTGACCCACTGCATTACCGATTTCGGTAAAGAGCCTCCATCGGAAGCTCTTTACTACGTGATCAGCCGTGACCAATCAGGCTGAGCACAGTGTAAACAGAAAGAACCATGTATCGGCCTTTTCTCTACTCACATCTGCAGAAGCGAGTAGAGGAGAGCTGATCGGCGGCTCCTTAGACAGGGGGGGTCTGCACTGATTGTTTATCAGTGCAGCCCCCCCTAGGATCGCCACCCAGGACCACCAGGGAGCCTGTCCAGGGACCACCAAGGAGCCCACCCAGGGGCCACCAGGGAGCCTGCCCAGGGACCACCAGGGAGCCTGCCCAGGGACCACCAGGGAGCCCACTCAAAACCACCAGGTAAGGGGCATACAGTGCACTATAGGAATGGCACTGTGCCCATCTGGGATGCCTGCCTGTGCCTCCTTATCAGTGCCACCTAACAGTGCCCTTTATCAGTGCCGCCTATGAGTGCCCACCAGTGCCTATCAGTGTCCACCAGTGCCACCTATCAGTGCCCATATGTGCCACCTATCAGTGCCCAGTGCCACATATAAGTGCCCATCAGTGCCACCTATGCATGCCAATCAGTGCCCACCAGTGCTGCATATCAGTGTCACATATTAGCGCCCCTCAGTGCTGCTTATCAGTGCTGCCTATCAGTGCCCATCAGTGCTGCTTGACAGTGCCTATCAGTGCTGCATATAAGTGCCTCATCATCAGTGCCCATCAGTGCCACCTCATTAGAGCCAATCAGTACTGCCACATCAGTGCCCGTCAGTGCAGCCTCGCCAGTGCTCATCAGTGAAGGAGAAAATGTAGTTCTTTACAAAAATTTGTGACAGAAACAAAGAAAAACTTTTTTTTTCAAGCTTTTCGGTCTTTTTTTATTTGTAGCACAAAAAATAAAAACCCCAGTGGTGATCACATACCCCCAAAAGAAAGCTCTATTTGTGGTAAAAAAAATGATAAAAATTTTGTTTGGGTACAACATCGCATGACCGCCCAATTGTCATTCAAAATGCAACAGCGCTGAAAGCTGAAAATTGGTCTGGGCAGAAAGGGGTGAAGTGCCTGGTATTGAAGTGGTTAAGATTCTGAATTTTATATTTTATAATGGATACAAGAAAACATAAAGTAAATACTATAAACATGGTAAAGTCCAATTCTAGACCAAACTTTATTTTAGTCTTGGCAATTTTGTCCGATTTTTATTGCTGTCTGTCCTAGTGACACACATGCAGTAATATAGCACAAAATGCATTGCACTAATGAACCATCCAGATGCCACATCACCAGCAAATCTTTTAGATAGACACTTATTTAAGGACTTTTAGGATGTCAAATAAACATTCAAAAATTCAACTAATATCCAATTAAATCTCTTTTATTTGGGTTTTTTCTTTAAAATAAATATCAAATGCTTGTTTTGAGGTTGATACAAACTTGTGTATTAGAAAAAACAGTGTCTTTACACCTTTTAACGTAAAACTTTCTGCACTGTAGAGGTTGGTGAAGAAGTACAGGGGGTTTGTTTGTTCCTTTTCTTTAATGAAAGATCATTTGAGATTCCAGTTATTACTTCCTGTGTGTTCACCATTGCCAGGAAATGACTGTAGACATATTACTGTAGATTCTAAAGTTGATGTAATGCACAGCTTGATACCTAGGTGAGGAACTATAGCTAGCTGGTGTTTCATATGCCTATAGCAGCCCTCATATGCTTTTGACAAGCAGGTGTGTGGGTACCTGTTTGCCCCCAGGTCTTAGAACATGATGCTATAGCTTCTGCAGAGATGCCACTAAGCAAGAGACGGGGAAGGGGACCTGTAGCCCTTAGGGTGATCAGGTAGTAGACAGCAGCTGGTAGCAAAATCCTGGGGCAGGCCAAGGTTAGGGCAGGGAGTGAGAAGGCCTAGTCCAAAAACAGTTCCAAGGTCCAAGCTGGTAGAAAGAAAGCATAGTCCAAAAGCAGGTCCAAGGTCCGAGCTGGTAGAAAGCAAGCATAGTCCAAAAGCAGGTCCAAGGTCCGAGCTGGTAGAAAGCAAGCATAGTCCAAAAGCAGGTCCAATGTCCAAGCTGGTAGAAAGCAAGCATAGTCCAAAAGCAGGTCCAAGGTTATTTTGGTAGAAAGCAAAAAAAGGGGCCAAGGATAAATTCAAGGTTGCCCTCCAATGCTCCTTGCTGCAAAGGCCAGTTATAGGTGTAGGCAGTGGCCATTGTTTGGTATGGTAGAAAGTGAGCCTAGTCCAAAAAACAGTCCTGAGGCCAGGGCTGGTAGAAAGCAAGACTAGTCTGAAAACAGTTTCGAGGCCAGGGCTGGTAGAAATCAAGCCTAGTCCAAAAACAGTTCTAACATCAAGGTTGCTAGAATGCAAATTCAGCATAGTTAACAATCAAGTTCAGGCAGCAATCCAAAGATTAACCCAGTAAGGCAAAGGTTAGCAACAAGATAATCCAAGATTAGAGTTGAGCGAACACCTGGATGCTCGGGTTCGGTGGGTTCGGCCGAACTTTGGGAAAAAGTCCAGGTTCGGTACCGGGGACCCAAACTTTTCGGCGCAAAAATGACTGTAAAAAAAGTCCTGGAAAGTGCTAGAGGGCTGCAAAATGATTTTAGGACAATCATCTGTCCCTTACAGCAACAGCAGGAACCTGACCCTATAGGACTAGAAGATGATTTTAGAACAATAATCTGTCCCTCTAAGCAGTAGACTCTACCTAGTCCAGTCAGATCGTTCTGTAATGCAGGGTAAGATCTGCAATCTGTCCCTAAAAGCAGTAGTAGTAGTAATCTCTACCTATCTATCTGCAATCTGTCCCTCACAGCACCGGCAGCATCCTCTCCCTACACTACCCAGAGAGCATGTGACATGCAGCACTAAGTGACTCCAGCTTATAAAGAGGCTGGGTCACATGATGCACTGGCCAATCACAGCCATGACATTAGTAGGCATGGCTGTGATGGTTTCTAAGGGCAAACCAGTGAAACGCTTGTTGATTGACTGCCCTGCAGCTATTCAACAGGTGGGATCAAATACCCAAACCCAGAACCCGAACCTGAACTTTTTTTCAAATGTCCGGGTTCGGGTCCGGGTCACGGACACCCCAAAGTTCGGGTTTGCTCAACTCTATCCAAGATCATAGCAGAGCTGGGTCAGACAAGCAAACAGACAGGGAGCCAGGAAACACTATCACATGCACAGGGGCACAGGCTGATGTGGTTAAAAAGACACCTCCTGTGCTGAGAAGCAATCCAGTTAGGGGGCATGTGGCCAAACGCTTTACCCAGCAGCTGATGGGAGTAGCTAGGAGACCCTTTAGCCTGATGTATTTTTCATTTTTTGTTTTCAGTAGAGTAGAGAAGGTTTAGAACCCTGTCATATGGTTGCTGTATATGTCTGGTTGGCAACAATTTCCTTCAATTTATGTCCTGGTGACAAAACAGCAAGTGATCCCCTTCTAAAAAGTTGGCATCTGAACATTTGTCACCATTGGAAGATTAACCTTTTATTACTGTTCTGGTGAAACTTTAATATTTTGCATTTTAAATCCCTCCCTGCCTTGGTGACAATAGCCACCAGATTAAATAGAGAAGGTGATTATCTCCAACAGGGGCACAGGCAGAAGGGCTATGATGACCCTTCCCATGTCTATCCATAAAAAAAGATTTGACTTTATCTAAATCTCTTCAGTAGCCACCAAAACCAAAAAAAAAATAAAACATTATGGCTTTATATATATATTAAGATAATTCATTGTGTTGGTGTCTTTTAGCTAAGCCGGCTTTCATCATGCATTTCAAAAAGTAGCAGAGATATATAATTACTCATAACACCCAATTAGATTTTCCTTTGATACATGTAGTGCATTCATAATGATGATTGACAATTGGATCTGGGTTCTGATACATAGTCCTATGGTTTTTGCCTTAAAAACGAAACCATCACTATAAGATCATAGATTTACTTTGTAATAAGAAAATAATAAATGTAATTTACTTACAGACCAACAGTGCAGAGAATCTTGGACTCATGTTGATTAGAAAATGTGGATACAAGAAATGCTGAATGTTTTAAAAGAAAATCTTACGTTCTTCCTGTATTTGACAAGAAGGGTGAAGCAAACATGACGAAACTTAATAGTTTTGCAATCTAAGGACTGATTATAAAAAAGCTGTTTCTTAATGTCAGATCATATGGATAAATATTTTTTTTTACCAGTTGGCTTAACCACTTGCTTACTGGGCACTTAAACCCCCCTCCTGCCCAGGCCAATTCTCAGCTTTTAGGGCTGTCGCGCTTTGAATGACAATTGCGCGGTCGTGTAACGCTGTGCCCAAATTACATTTTTATCATTTTTTTTCACACAAATAGAGCTTTCTTTTGGTGGTATTTAATCACTGATGGTTTTTTTTATTTTTTGACAAAGTTTGAAACAAAAAAAAACAGTTTTATAGTTTGTTATAAAATTTTGAAAACAGGTAATTTTTCTCCTTCATTGATGTACGCTGATGAGGCACTAATAGGCTGCACTGGTCACTGATGGGCACTGATAAGGCAGCACTGATGGGCACTGATAAGGTGATACTGATGAGCACTGTTAGGTGGCACTGGTGGGTACTGATGAGGTGGCACTGGTGGGTGGCACGGGTGGGTGGCACGGGTGGGTGGCACTGAAAGGCACTGATGGGTGGCACTGATAGGTGGCACTGATGGGCATGGATGGACACTGGTAGGCACTGGTAGGTGACACTGATCAGCAGCACTGATTTGTGGCCCTGATGATGAGGCACTGATGGGC
Organism: Glandirana rugosa; assembly: GCA_018402905.1. Classification (NCBI taxonomy): domain Eukaryota; kingdom Metazoa; phylum Chordata; class Amphibia; order Anura; family Ranidae; genus Glandirana; species Glandirana rugosa. The sequence goes on along the minus strand of BLSH010413335.1, from coordinate 799,094 downwards.
ATTGTTTGGCAGCACTGATGGCCATTGATAGGTGGAACTGGTGGGCATTGATAGGTGGCACTGGTGGGCACTAATAGGTGGCACTCGTGGGCACTGATAGGCTGCACTGATGTGCACCTGTAAGTGGCACTGGTGGGTACTGGTAGATGGCACTGAAGAGCATTGCATAACTCCATGTGCGAGACCCTAGGCCCTCTGTCTGCAGCCGGTGATTGGCTTTCTTTTCCCCTCACGCTATTGGCGTAAGGGGAAAAAAAGCATATCACCGATCTTTTGTTTACATCATGTGATCAGCTGTCATTGGCTGACAGCTGATCACATGGTAAGGGGCCATGTACTGCCCCTTACACCAATCTGTGATCAGCCGAGCCTCATAGACTCGGTCATCACAGAGCGCACCGCGCGCGCCTCGCAGGGGCACACAGGTGGCTCGTGCATGGGATAAAGTCCATGGACTTCATCCCGGTAATTCAGGTCCGCGCTGCAGCCATCTTTCTGCTATAGCGCGGACGTCAAGAGGTTAAGTAGAAGATGGGTTTTCAGTATTATTGTCTTCGTGGGATCAGGAAGGAATTTGTATTTCCCTCACTGGAACATATTGGATCATGCATAGAGTTTTTTTTTTTTTTTTTGCCTTCTTCTGGATTGACTGTGGGTATTGGGTTCTGTAAATGGAGGTTTTCTATTTATTTATTTATTTATTCTATTGGTTGAACTGAATGGACTTGCATCTTTTTTCAAACTAATTATGTAACTATAATAATAATAATAATAATAACTCAAATTGACTGAATGAAAACAGTATTTTCCATAGTGGTCTAAATACATTCAGGATACGACTTCCATTCTCAATTAAAATAGCATTAAAAAAAGTTTGTTGCCAGCAAAAATAACAATCATTATATTTTGTTTTACCAAAATGTGTGAATGGCAAGTTTTGTGTTTAACCACTTTAATACCGGGCACTTTCCTCCCTTCCTGCCCAGACCAATTTTTAGCTTTCAGCGCTGTCACATTTTGAATGACAATCGGCCAGTCATGCGACGTTGTACCCAAACAAAATGTTTATCTTCTTTTTCCACAAATAGAGCTTTCTTTTGGTGGTATTTGATCATCACGGGGGTTTTTATTTTTTGCGCTACATATAAAAAAGGCTGACAATTTTGAAAAAAAAGTGTTTCTTTGTTTCTGTTACAAAATTTTGTAAATAACTAAGTTTTCTCCTTCTGTGATGGGCACTGATGAGGCTGCACTCATGGGCACTGATGAGGCAGTACTGATTGGCACTAATGAGGCGGCACTGATAAGGTGGCACTGATGATGAGGCACTTATATGCAGCACTGATGGGTACTGATAGGTGGCATTGATAAGCAGCCCTGATGGGCAATTATAGGTGCCACTGATATGCGGCACTGAGGGGTACTGATAGGTGGCACTGATAGGTGGCACTGATGGGCACTGATAGGTGGCACTGATGGATGGCACTGATAGGTGGTAGTGGTAGGCCTGTTAAGTCCTGTTGCTAAGCCATGTAGCCACCCCCTTGTGATGAAGTTGGAAGCGACGAAACACATCAGTAGTGTGGCTACATGGCAACTTGTGTGTGCTGGGAGATGGAGGAATGCAGCACCGTCACACACCCAGTAATGTATAAAGCAATTCAAGAATGGATGTTGATGTAAGAGCATTACTTCTAGATTAAAATTTATTCATAAGAGGTTTTACACTTTCAGAGGCTTTGTGTGGTTTATTTCTACATGTGGAGTGATTTCAACAGCTGCAATCTGTGATTTTCGGATTGGAGTCGGGCAGGAATTGCTACGTGTATTGAGAATCATGCTGTTTAATATCTGGCATCTGGTAAGCCTTTGTCCATAAGGGGGATTAGTTTCACTGAATCCCTTTTGGTGGAGGATTTCTTGTTTAGGTGTCATTACAGTTGATCCAAGCACTTGACTTGATATCACACTGCGGAGCTTTATGAATTAATTATTCATTCTGTTGACTTTTTATGAACTTTATTCACACTTGGTTTAATTGAAGTTTGAACACTCAGTGATTAGGTATTAATTATTCATATTTTTATCACTATTGCGCTACTGTGAACTGTATGGTTTGTGAGACCGTATTTGTTTTCACTTTCACTTTTTAGTTTTTGTTTATCAAGTAGCAGCATTTTTACTCACTTATTCTTGCACAGCGCAGTGTTTATTGTTTATCACTGATGAGGCAATACTGATTGGCACTGATGAGGCGGGACTGGTGAGGTGGCAGTGATGGGCACTGATGATGAGGCACTTATACGCAGCACTGATAGGCGGCAGTGATAAGCAGCACTGATGGGCACTGATATACGGCACTGATGGGTACTGATAGGTGGCACTGATGGGCACTGATAGGTGGCACTGGGCACTGATAGATGTCACTGACAGGCACTGATAGGTGGCACTGATGGATGGCACTGATAGGTGGCACTCGTGGGCACTGCTAGGTGGCACTGGCAGGCACTTATAGGTGGCACTGAGAGATGGCGCTGTTATGCAACACTGATAAGGAGGCACTGGCAGGCATCACAGATGGGCACTGAGTGTCATCCCTATTGGGCATATCTGGTGATTCTGTGTGACATCCATGGTGGTCCTGTGTGGCATCCCTGGTGGTCCTGGGGGGCATCCCTGGTGGTCCTGGGTGGGCACATCCCTGGTGGCCATAGGTGGCATCCCTGGCGGTCCTGGGATAATCAATCAGTGCAGACCCCCCCTGTGAGGAGAGCAGCCGATCAGCTCTCCTCTACTCACGTCTGGCAGTGCGGTGTAGAGGAAAAGCCAATACATGGCTTTTCCTGTTTACAGCGTAATCAGCTGTGAATGGACACAGCTGATCACGTGGTAAAGAACCTCTGTCAGAGGCTGTTTACCACGATCGGAGTTGTGGTGTGTCAGAGTGATACACCACCGATCGATGCGCTGCACACCCCCGCAGACGACATTGTGGGTTATCCGGCCGGTCAGGATAACTGAACCATCGCCCGGCCGTCATTTGTCTATAGGCTGGGTGGAAGTGGTTTAAGTTAAATAAAAAGCTGATTACTAAAATCTCTTAAAAGCTTTAACATCTTAACGTAGTTTCAAAAGTCGTTTTTGAATCTTCAACTTCTATTAAAATAAGAATTTGTAAAAACTCCCATGCGGATATTATTCTGCTTCAGGAAACGCACTTTGACAGACAAGGCTCCTTCACACATTTGCGTCTAAAATCTTCCCCCGAGCCTACCAGGCTATTAATCCCCGTAAAAAAGCAGGGGTGGCCATACTGTTTAGACGAGATTCCCTGTTCACATGCACGAAGTCCGACACTGACCCCAATGGACACTATGTTATCCTCCGAGGTAAATGGCAAGCTCAGGACGTGACTTTGTGTGCTGTGAATGCTCTGAATGTCCGTCAGATCAATTTTCTCCGTAGAACCCTTTCCCGTCTACTCCAAAAGTAACATGGATATCTAATCGTAGGTGGGGACTTCAACTTGCTGCATTCAGAAATTATGGACCGCCAGACTATTGGACCCGTGACCTCTCGTATCACACGGGAATCTCGACAGTTTAGGCAACTCACTGGAAGCTATGCCCTGTTTGATGCATGGTGAGTGTCAGGAAAAGGGCCGTTCCAGCTGATTGTGCGCGTTGCACGGGCCTGTGCGCGCCATTGGCGCCAAAATGGTTTATTTAGCAGGTCAGCACCAGGAAGCAAGTGCTGTCCATTCTTCAGCGTTTGTGCGAAGTTCCGAGCTATCTGATTGCCTGATACCTGTTCCTGTGACCCGGCTTGTCTTTACCCTGCTCTGATCTCTGCCTGCACCGACCCCGGCTTCCACGGCCACTGCAGCCAGCCTGTGCCTGACCATCCGCTTGCCTGATCCTTTTGTACTGCACCGCCCGCCAGTTGCCGACCCGGACTGTCCTACTACAATTCTGCCTGCACGAGCTCCAGCGGACACTTACCAGACACCAGGGAATTGTCCAGCCCTCGTATCCCCCTGTGCGCCTGAGCTTCCTGTCTGCACTACCAGGGACTCTCGAACCAGGGCCGCAAGAGAGGTTACCCTTGCATAAGCCAGACTCCATCACCAGGTACGTGACAGTAACGGACAGCCATGCCCAGAGGCGGCTCTCTAATTAGGCAAATTAGGCACTGACACCAGCACCGAGGTAGAGAGTACTGACACCAGCACTTTGAAGCTCTTAATATATGCAATTTATAATGTTAATTTTTTTATCGCTTGAATTATTTTTCCCATTATGGGCGTGAATAGGGCCTCATGTCTAGGTTTTGCCTAAGGCCTCACAAAGCCTAGAGCCTCCTCTGGCCATGCCTGAGTCTGCGCAGGGGTCCTCTCCTGTGAATGAACTTTGCTCCCACCTGACCGGCCTGACCCAAGCCATCCAGTCCCTGCAGGAGGACTACCACTGGCTAGAGGGACGGATCGAGGAGCTCACTACTGCCCCCGGGGCTGGTCAATCTGCAGCCTGCACCATAGTGACTATGCCCTCTGAACCGCAAGTGCCTCTGACGGAACAGTTCTCAGGCGACCGTATCAAGTTCCGAGCCTTCCGTGTCTCTTGTGAACTCTATTTCACCCTCCAGCCCAGCACCTTCTCCTTGGAGACCACAAAAGTGGGTCTAGTGATCTTCCTGTTGCTAGGAGAACTTCAGTCTTGGGCATATCGTCTGCTGGAACAGAGGGCCCCCGGAAGTCTCTAACCTGACCATGCTCTTTCTGACCGTGCTCTTTCAAGCTATGACCCGCCTCTATGAGCACCCGTATCAGGTCGTCACGGCAGAAGCTGCGATCCACGCACTCCAGCAGGGCCGCCGCACAGGGGAGGACTATGTGGCCGAGGTTAGGCGCTGGAGTACTGACACGGGGGTGGAATGACGCTGCGATATATCACCAATTCCGCTTGGGCCTTTCTGACCCCCTAAAAGGACGAATTTGCTCACGTTGGGGTACCCCAGACCCTGGACGCATTAATTGATCTCTCTATCCAGATCAACAGGTATCTCCAAGAACGTGGAGCTGAGAGGTCTGCTGGGTCCCCACGACTTGCCTGGAGGCAGCCCCGGGCCCCCATGGTCGCTACAGTAGCCACAGCTCAATCCGAGCCTAGGATATCGGGCCCGCTCCATCCTTCCCTCACTCGGGAAGAACGGCAACACCGCCAGGGCAACAACCTATGCCTCTACTGTGGAGAACCGTGACACGTGGTGAGGACTTGCCCGGCCAAGCTTGGTAAGCGCCCACCACTCGTCAATGGCAACGTACCAATCTCACCAAGTACCTCTTCCCACCTTACTCTCCCGCTCTCCCTTCAGCTCCCTGGCAAGAATATTCAGACCGCTGCAATCATTGACTCGGGCGCTTGCAGTGGGTTCATTGACCAGTCCTTTGTGGCCCAGCATCAGATCCCTCTACGACCAAAGCCGCATGGAATGGTCGTAAGCCTAGCAGACGGCACCAACATCAAATCTGGCCACCAGGAGTTCCTCTGTCTGGACGTTATTGCATCCCCCCTGTTTCCCATGATTTTTGGCATACCCTGGCTGCAGGCCCATAGCCCCTGCATCAACTGGGCAACAGGTGAGACCAAGTTCCAGTCCCCTTATTGTCGCCAGCACTGCTTTCCAGAGACTAAGGAATTGGTCCCTGCTCTACTCAGTCTGGACGCAGACGCCAACCCCAACGTCCATCAGTTGGTGCCTCCCGTGTACCACAGCTACCTAGATCTGTTTAGTAAGAAAAGGGCTGAACAGTTGCCGGCCCACAGGGCCTATGATTGCCCTATCGAGCTCCTTCCCGGAGCCGAAGTTCCCTTCAGAAGGATCTTCCCCTTAACGGAACTGGAACTGGCGGCCCTCAAGGCCTATATAGATGAAAACCTGCAGAAGGGTTTCATCCGACCCTCCACGTCTCCCACAGGAGCAGGAATATTCTTTGTAGAATAAAAGGATTAAATGCTGAGACCTTGCATAGACTACAGAGAGCTAAATAAAATAACTGTGAAAAAAACGCTATCCTCTCCCCCTGGTTCCAGAGCTCTTCTAGGGGCTAGGGGCGGCAAGAGTGTTGACCAAGCTGGGCCTCCGTGGAGCATATAATCTAGTCCGCATCCGGGAGGGCGATGAATGGAAGACCGCCTTCCGAACACGGTTCTGACACTTCGAGTACTTGGTAATGCCCTTCGGGCTCTGCAACGCCCCAGCCACATTCCAACACTTTGTGAATAATGTATTTAAAGACTATTTGGACCAGTTCATCACTGTTTACCTAGACAATATCCTAATTTTTTCCCCTACCTTGGAAGAGCATCGCAGGAATGTGGCAAGTGTCCTGAGCCGCCTTCGATAGCATGGACTTTATGCCAAGGCGGAGAAATGTGACTTTGAACGCTCAAGTATTCCCTTCCTGGAGCTTATTATCTCCGTCACTGGCATCACTATGGACCCACAGAAGGTCATGGCTATCCTAGACTGGCCGACCCCTACAGACAAGAAGGGAGTTCAGCGGTTCATTGGCTCCGCCAATTTCTACAGAAAGTTTATAAAGGGGTTCTCAGCCATCATCGCCCCAATTACACAGTTGACCAAGCTGCACACACGATTCGTGTGGACTAAGGAAGCCCAGGAAGCCTTTGTGACTCTCAAGAGACTCTTTACCTCAGCACCCATCCTCAGGCACCCTGACCCCGCCTTGCCATTTCTCCTGGAGGTGGATGCCTCTGAAGTTGCTGTGGGGGCTGTGCTATCTCAAAGGCATGGAGATAAGGCTGCTCTACATCCTGTGGCATTCTTCTTATGCAAGCTAACCACCCCGGAAAGGAATTATGATGTGGGAGATAGGGAGCTTCTGGCAATTAAAACAGCCTTGGAAGAGTGTCGCTATCTGTTAGAGGGAGCCAGGCACCCCATCTTAATCTTCACGGATCACAAAAATTTTGAATACCTCCGGGCAGCCAAGAGACTGAGACCTCGCCAAGCCCGATGGGCACTCTTCTTCTCACGCTTCCTCTTCCATGTGACATACAGGCCTGGGTTGAAGAACGTCAAACCTGACGCCCTATCAAGGATGTTCTGCAACCTGGCGAGCCTGTGAACCCTGATATGGTCATGCATCTGCGGAATTTCCTGTTGACCCAAGGGGATCTGTTGTCCCAAATCAGACAGTCCTTAGCCGGGACCCCCAGGCCGGCAGACCCCAGCCTACAAACCAGAGACGGACTACTGTGGCATGGCAATAAGGTCTTTGTTCCAGAGGACCAGCGCCTATCGGTCTTGGCATCCTGTCATGATCATAAGCTGGCGGGACACTTCGGTGCTCGCAAAACCACGGAACTGCTGCTGCGATCATTCTGGTGGCCACGAGCAGATGAGGACTGTAGGAAATATGTCAGTTCATGCCCTATCTGTGCCCAGAACAAGAGCAGTAAGACCAAGGCCTGGGGCTTGTCTTGACCCTGCTCTGATCTCTGCCTGCACTGACCCCGGCTTCCACGACCACTCTTCTGCCTGCTCCCCTGTACCTCAGCCGCCTGCACGTTGCCGACCCAGCCTGTACCTGACCATCCGCTTGCCTGATCCTTCTGTACTGCACCGCCCGCCAGTTGCCGACACAGACTGTCCTACTACGCTTCTGCCTGCACGAGCTCCAGCGGACACCTACCAGACACCAGAGACTTGTCCAGCTCTCGTGCCCCCCTGTACTCCTGAGCTTCCTGTCTGCACTACCAGGGACTCTCGAACCAGGGCCGCAAGAGAGGTTACCCTTGCATAAGCCAGACTCCATCACCAGATACGTGACAGCGAGCCCTTCACCCTAGAGATCACCAGTACACGTTCTTCTCAACACCACACCAGACACTCTCTAGGATAGATTACTTCTTTGTCAACAACTCCTCTCTGAAAATAGTCAGTGACGTGACTATCCTCCCAATATCCTGTTCGGACCATGCCTCCATCCTACTCACACTTTCTCTAGGCCCCCCGATTCATAAAACCTGTCACTGGCAATTAAATAACTTTCTCCGTCAACATCTCCCATCCGCACTAGAGCTCAGCACTACCTTACTACACTACGTCGCCGAAAATGACACCCCTGATGTTTCTATCACCACCCTGTGGGAAGCCCGTAAGGCGGTCTTACGGGGTAAGTGCATAACCATTTCCTCGGCCATGAAAAGAGATGCGATTGCCCTTAAGCTAAGCACCGAACGCGAGCTACAAGCATTAAAGTGTCAACTTTAACTATCTCCGATCCTGTCACTGCTCAAAAAAGTAGTAAAAAAACATGTGATCCCCAAGGATATTGTGATAGGCAAGGTTGAAAAGGCGTTACTTTGACTGAAGCGACATTTCTATGACAAGGGCAATAAAGCCCACACTCTCTTGGCAAGGAAGTTGCGAGACCAGACACTGACTAACACTCCTAGACAAGTTAAAGACCACAATGGCCATTTGGTCTCCCACCCTCAAGAGATAGCGTCCACCTTCAGGTATTACTTTGAGAAGCTCTATAACAACCCAGAAATTCCACAAGATCCAGTGCCCCCAGATCTCATAGGTCACATAAACAAATATCTGGAGCAAAGTGATATAGCTCACCTCACCCCCTTTGACCTACTCATCCTAAATGCCCCCATTACGGAGGAGGAAATTGAAGCCACAATCAAATCTACCCCAACCCGGAAAGCCCCTGGCCCCGATGGTCTTTCTTACGAGTACTACAAGACCTTCCTACCCAAACTGTGCCCGTATCTATGTAGATTATACAATGCCTTCCTCAAAGACACTCCAATCCCTCCTGATATGCAGAAGTCATACAGCACTCTGATCCCTAAGGACAAGGGCCCCTCCCTTTGTGCCAGTTATAGACTAATTGCACTCATAAACACAGATTTAAAAATCTTCACAAAGATCCTCTTCACATGCTTAAACAAAATCCTCCCGTCCCTGATCCATAAAGATCAAGTAGGGTTTGTCCCACTTTGGCATGCAGGGGACAATACTAGGAGGGTTATAGATCTGGTAGACTTTTTTTTTTTTGCCTGCCTCTAAAACCTCTATGCCTGATCTATGTTTTGTTTCTTTTACTAACAGTTGCATGTTGATATCTCCCCCCTCTGTTGTATTACAGCCTCTCAAATGCACCCCTTGCGCTGCTAAAAAGTAGCCCCAAGGAGTACCGCTAGGCCCCCTCTACTTTTGGGGCATTGCAGCACTCGCAGGCTTATCTTGGCTTGTTTCCCCCTCCAAATCAACTCTCTGAACACTGTTTCTACCTTTAGAAGCTGTCCTTTGGCTATCCACACAAGTGAGTTCTGCAGGATATACAGAAGCTGGGGGAGCCATGTCATTTTTATTAGGTTGCATCTGCCTGTTATTGACAGTGGCAGACGCCTCCATATTCTGCTCTTTTCCCAAAATGTTTTTAATTAATTCTTCCAGGTTGTCTTTAATATATTGATTTGGTTTTTTGGTTATATAAACTCCTAAGTACTTAATTTTATCTGACAGCGGTATTTCTGCATGGTCTTTTCTGATCTTAGGTCTGTCCATGTCTATTGGTAGGAGGCTTGATTTCTCCCAGTTGATTTGTAACCCTGATATCTTCCCATATTTACTGGTTATTTCTAATACAGCATCCAAAGATGCATGCGTATCTCCCAGGAACATTAACAAGTCATCTGCGTATAGGGCTATTTTCTCCTCCCCTGTAGCTCTCTGAAATCCTTTGGTTCTTTCTGTGCTCCTTATAGCTATTGCTAATGGCTCTATTACTAAGGAAAAGAACATGGGCGACATTGGGCACCCCTGTCTCGTTCCTCGTGTTAACAGGAAGGGTTCCGACTATTGATTGTTGATTTTGACTCTTGCTTGCAGATTTTTATATAATAATTTCAACCATCCCATATATCTTGGGCCGAAGCCAAAGCTAGCCAGCACCTGCCATAAGTAATGCCATTCTACTGTGTCGAACGCCTTGGTAATATCAAGTGCCAGTATGGCTCTAGAGCCTTCATTATAGGTTGGTATCTGTATATTGAGATATGCTCTTCTTATATTCGTGTTCGTGGACCGTCCTGGCATAAAGCCAGATTGGTCAGGGTGTATATATTTTGTTATTATTTTCCCCAGTCTAGCGGCTAGCACTCCTGCCAGAATCTTGACGTCGGCACCTAGTAGGGATATTGGTCTATATGATGAAGGGTTCTGTGGATCCTTCCCTTCTTTGGGGAAAACAATAATTGTGGAGTTCAACATTGTATCCGGCAATTGCCCTTCTTCGCCAGCGCTGTTAAAGACCTTCATTAACATCGGAATCAATACTTCTCCATATTTTTTGTATATTTCTATTGGCAGGCCATCAGGTCCCGGCGCTTTTCTGACTTGACATTTGTTTGATGGTTTCCCTCAGTTCCTGCTCTGTCAATGGAGATTCTAGTCCCTCTTTATCCTGTTCCGAAATCTGTGGGATTTCTATATTCTGAAGGAAATCTCTTATTTCTGCCTCCACATCTTGTCCTTGTGTCTTATAGAGAGTTTCATAATATTTTTTAAATTCTGCTATTATTTCTTGATTATATGTTGTTATTCTTCCTTTCGATGTTCGTATTGAGTTCATTATTGAAGATGAGTTATTACTTTTGGCCAATATTGCCGATAAATGTCCCACCTTTTCTCCCTCTTCAAAGAATTCCCTTTGTTTGATCAACCTTTTTTATTTAACAGTATTTGTTTATATTTTTCAGACTCTTCAGCCCATGCTGTCCTTTTCTCTCCTGTTGGAGCTTCTATATAGGCCTTTTCAGCTTCCGAGGCCCGAAGCATTGCTGTTGTTTCTTCCTTTCTCTCCTGCTTCTTGATTTTGGCTATTTCTTGTATCATTATACCTCTCAGGTACGCCTTTAGGGAGTCGCATACTGGGAAAAAAAAAAAATAGATTGGGTAGACATTATAAATCAAGAGCGTACGCTGTCTATATTGCTCAGCCCTGACACAGAAAAGACTTTCGACCGTCTGGGATGGCCTTTTTTGTTTGCCACCTTATGGTTCATGGGCTTCAATGGTCCTTTTTTCAAAGCTGTCTGCCATCTCTATGAAAATCCTACCTCTCAAGTTAGGACCTTCTATGCTCTCTCAACCCCATTCCCAATTGGCAATGGAACCTGACAGGGCTGTCCACTCTCCCCCCTCCTTTTTGCACTATGTGTTGAACCCCTGGCGGCCTCCATACAGAAAAATTCAGACATCCGAGGTGTATCGATTCAAGGGAAAGAGTTTAAAGTTTCTCTTTTTGCAGACGACATCATATTAACACTAACTCAACCAAGAATCTCCCTATCTAACCTGCAGGCTGAACTGCACTGGTTCGGCAGACTCTCAGGCTATAAAATTAATTCAGCCAAATCAAGAGCCCTTCCCATGCATATATCCCAGGAAGAACTAGCATCCCTGACAGCCTCCTTCCCCTACACGTGGCATCCTGACTTGATAAAATACTTAGGATTATTCATCACTACACATTTCTCTTCGCTTTATCAGGCCAATTACCCCCCTTTGCTCCACCAAATTCGCCTATTGCTCCAGAAATGGAAAAAACACTGTATTTCCCTGTTAGGGCGTATTGCTTCCATTAAAATGACCATCCTGCCCAAATTGGTGTACCTAAACCAGACGCTTTCCATACCAGTTCCCTATGCCCATCTCAGAAAATTACAATCAGACCTCCTAAAGTTTGTATGGAATTACAAATGACACAGGATCCCCCGCTCTGTCCTTCTAACTTCTCATAATATAGTCCACTACTACCAAGCGGCTCAGCTCCGAGCCATTACTTCTTGGTTCACCCAGCGATCCTATAACAAATGGACAGAAATAGAAAAACTTTGGCTAGCCCCTATCCATCCCAACAGCTTTTTCTGGAGTTTGAATGCGGAGGTCTCCACAGACCATATGCTGAGAGCTCAGTCTCCCACCTGAGAGCACATTGGCGAACGTTGTCTCGTCAACATGGCTTAACCTCAGATAAGTCTCTACTGACTTCTTTCCTATACAATCCAGAAATTCGGTACAACTGCTCTGTTGCAAGCGGTTACACGAGAGTCCACCCTCTGACTCGAGAGTCGTATACCAGACACCTCTGGAGGCGTAAGTTTGAGGTCTTTTTCGACAACCCTACCTATCCCCGATCGGTTTCAAAAAGATAAAGACAGGTAAACAATATCCTAGCGACCCACTTGGTTCTTCATTACCGAGCCTCGACTCGGCGAACCATCATCACCTGATATAATACTCTTCAATCTTCCTGTCTCGCCCCCTAGGACACAGTAAACATTAAGGTATGTTTGAAATCCTCCAGACTAACATTAAAAGACTCTACCCGTA
>BLSH010413335.1:767229-779943 GCA_018402905.1 Glandirana rugosa | reverse complement strand
GGGGGGGGGGGGGGGCAATTGCCCCCCCTTGCCCCTATCTGCGGACGCCCATGATTTCATCAAGCAAAGGGGATTCGTACATGACTAGTAAGAGTGCCCGACATGGGCAAGAGGATACCAGTGAACAGACCAGCAGGGAACATGGAGGACCCATGGACTTAGATGATCAGTAAATGGGAGGTGCCATTGTTTCACAGTAGTATAAATGTATGTGTTGGGTGATTGTACACTTTTTTGCTTTAATTAGGGTCAAAGTAAGAAACTTTCATTAACCCCTTCCCACCCAGTCATGGTGTCCCCTTAACAGGGTCTTTACAGCTGGAGGGTGGAAAAGATTGCCCGATCACAAGACAACTATGATTTGCTTTCACAGTGAAAATATATACCTGTGCTCAAATCCCAATAGCTTCTATAGCATACAGTCCATCAGGAGCTTAAGGGGCGTGACCACAAGTTAACATTAGAAATTCTGGATGGATCCTCTGCACTTTGCCATTTACCCTTTCTAGCAAATTTTGCAATGAAAAACAGTGATTTTTAGTTCACACATAAAGCAATATATGTTTAAGCTGGCCAGTGTTTTTAAGAATAGTAGGACTGGCCAAAAAAAGGATTACTTTGACATAGTTGGCCAGCTTTAACTTGTATTGCAATATGTGTAAACTAAAAATCCCTGCTTTTCATTGCAAAGTTTGCTAGAAAGAGTATATAGCAGTGTGTTGAGGTTATCCAGAATTTCTGGCTTTCAGTGGTCACATTATAATGAGCCGGTCATGATGGCTCAAGATCATTACTAGAGACCATGTAATGTCTTTGAATTCTCAGCTGCCCATGGATGCAGGCATATGCGTCACATGTGGGTTTTAAGGCTAGGTTCACATCTATGCGGTTGCTGCTGATGCGGTTTTTCGGCGCATTTTGCGTTTTAGAACACACAATTTTTATGCATTTTTGCATGTAGTTTTCATGTGTTTTGCATTTTATTTTACTCTTTAACAAACTGGGAATAGCTGGTTGTTAAAGAGGGGGCCAGGAAGCCAATGAGTCATCAACCGGCAATAGAAAAAAACGTGAAAAAAGCAGCACAGGGTCGTCGTCCCCCCCAATCCATACCAGGCCCTTAGGGTCTGGTCTGAATTTTAAATGGAACCCCATGCCAAAATAATATATATAAAAAACAGCTTGGGGTCCCCCCCCAATCCATACCACACCCTTATCCAAGCATGCAACCAGGAAAAGGAGGGGATGAGCGAGTGCCCCCCTCCTTCCTGAACCATACCAGGCCACATGCCCTCAACATTGGGGGGACGGGGTATTTTGGGGCCAGGGGGCTCTGCTGTGGGAAAAAAAAGTCCCTGACCCTTTCCAAAAACGCATCGGCTGAAAAACACATAGGTGTGAACGTGAGCCTTAGAAAACAATGTTAAATGGACTGTAGTGCGTTTCTGCAAACTGCAGAAGGCACTAAAAATGCATAGGTGTGAATGTAGCCTGAGGCCGGGTTCACACTTATGCGAATTGGATGCTGGTTTCACCTCATCCAATGCACATGACAGGGGATTGTGACCTGCACTCAATGGAGCCAGTTCACATATCTCCAGAGCGGATTGCACAGGAGTGCTGTGTGTCTTTGGCTCCGTTTCAGGTCTGAATTCAGGCAAAATTTCAGGCCTGATTTGTCCCAGAGATGAAGAACAGGGACTCTCTGGACCCCTGCTGTGAGTCGCATCCAGTATAAGTGTTAACCCCAGGGCCGGCTCTACCACTAGGCGGAGTAGGCAGCCGCCTAGGGCACACTGTGGCCCAGGGCGCCCAGCCCCTGCCCCAATACTACCCCAGCCTGTTTATATACTACCCCAGCCTGTCCATATGCTACCCCAGCCTGTCCATATACTACCTTACTCTGTCCATATACTACCCCAGCCTGTCCATATACTACCCCAGCCTGTCCATATGCTACCCCAACCTGTCTATATACTACCCTAGCCTGTCCATATACTACCCCAGCCTGTCCATATACTACCCCAACCTGTCCATATACTACCCCAGCCTATCCATATACCTGCGGACCACAGCTGGCATGAGGAAGCAAGCCGGTGCTGCCATTATTTGTCTTTAGGCTAGGTCCAGAGGCACAGGTGCGGGCCTGTGGACCACGGCTAAAGAAATAGGTAGAGAGGAGCTGCAAAAATCTCCACCTCTGCCACCTCCATCGTATACATGGACAGAGCAAAGGGGGTGGAGACAGGGACAGGGCGGCAAAATTAGGTTTTGCCTAGGGTGTCAAAAATCCTTGCACCAACCCTGGTTAACCCAGCCTAAAGCCACCCTATTTTCACTGTACTTATGCATTATGTGGGTGATAAGAGGTCAAGAAATTATAAACATGGTAAGAAAACACTTCCTTTGGAACTACAACACCATTTGACTCTATGTGCAATCAAAGCAGCAACACTTTGCAACAATCAGGTCGCTAAAAATTATGACTGCATTTACATTTGCGTGTTTCCAGAACCCCATACAAAAATGTGCATTTCTATAAGTGTTCCTGGAATGCACAAAAAATGCGCTAATTCTTAATGGCCCCTCAAACGCCACCAGTAGATGCACATTTTTACATACGGCAAAACGTGCGCTACGAGAACATACAAAGCACAATGCCTGAAAAGGTTCTGGAGCTTTTTTCAAGGGAATAGGCTGCCCTACGTGCCTATGAATGGGATTTAAGACAAAATAATGAGAAAGCAATGTGTTAAAAGTTCCACTGATTGCCTTGTGTATAGAACAAGTGTGCATTGGGGAGCTGGGACGACCTCAATGCATCAGAAAGCAAAACGGAAATACATTTTGCACTAACTGACAAGCTATTGTGTTATGAAAATTACTTATTTATTTATTAAATCACAAAATGAACACTACAATAGGCGTGCACAGGCATAAAATCACTTCTAAGGTTCCCAGCAAAAAAAAAAAAGCTCTACATTTATAGTGTTCTCCCTTGGTCAAGTCTTTGCTTCAAGCAGACTGGTTTTAGGGGAGTGAAAGGAAGGATTGTACCATTGGGGAGATTAAAGTGGCTGTAAAAGCAGAATTAACCTTCTGCATACCACTTCCCCTTAGCCCCCCATACTTGCGCCTGATCTGGATCCAGCGCTGTGCACAAGAGAAGAAGCTCTCTTGGCTCTTTCCCTCCTCATTGTTTCAAACGCAGCAGCTAATGGCTCCCACTGCTGTCAATCACAGCCAATAAGAGGGAGGAAGTACGGGAGGAAGTACATAGGAGTGCCCCCAGACCAAGCAATTTGATATGAGGGTACACAGCGGGGGGAGGCAGGAGCGCCAGCGGGGAACCCAAGAAGAGGAGGATTGGGGCTGCTTTGTTCAAAACAATTACACAGAGCAGGTAAGTATACCATGTTGGTTATTAAAAAAAGAAATGTACCTTTGCAATCACTTTAAAGGAGATCTATGGTCACAGCATACACCTTTGTTTTATAACATCAGCATTGTAATAATACAAACAATAGTTATATTTGACAATCCAATACAACCTTACTTGAAAAATCTCTTCTAGCTGTCTGCTAGTCATCTCTTTCCACAACTTCCTGGATTCCCTGGATGCTTTGCAGCTTCTCCGCCATTTCTAATGACTACATATCCCATGGTACCTTGCTGCCTGCAAACAGTGAATCCTGTACTGACTCCACCTCCTGAAACTCCTCCTCTCAGTACCCCTGTAGTTCAGAAGGCGGGCTCTGTGAAATGTGTGACACAGCAGTGCCGACACATGGGATAGTGAATGCGTGTCTCAGAATTCAAGGAGGTAAATGCGTGGAATCTTGAGAAAGTACGTTTACAAACCTCTAGATGGTTTAGATTATTAGGAGTAAGCTATAAATAATTGAAATACAATGTGAAAATGAATATACAATTTTACACTATGAGCATAGATACCATACTCTTAAAGTGACTATTTATTTGTCTTACATGGGAAAAGCACAGGTTCATTTTCACAAAGAAAGAAAATATTTTCTAGCAAATATAGCAATGGCGGTATTGTTTTGTTTACTATGTAGTCCATTCTTGGCTCTGCTCTTAGCTCACTCTCATACAATCCAAGGGAGCCAAGCATGACTTTGATGACCCTCAAATACATCTTCTATTTACAGATGAAGGGTGGTGCAGCATCCTGAAACACTCTTGTTTTAGAGTGCATTAAGGTAACAAAAACCTTGAGGCTTTAGAACCCCTTTAACCTCCTCCCATCCACGCCATAGCTGAATGACGGCTACAGCGTGGCTCTAAAATGCCGGAAGGACGTCTATAGACGTCCTCCCATTTGGCTCGCACTGGGCGCGCTCCCGCGGGCATGAGCGGCGCGCGCACATGCCGCCGCACGCTGCGGGAGCGTGCCCGCGGGTCGGGCGGACCCGATGTCCGCCGGAGACCCGCAATCTCCTTCCAGAGAGCCAGAACGGGGAACCGCCAATGTAAACACGACGGTTCCCCGTTCTGTGAGGGGGGGCATGACAGATCTACTGATCCCTGGCACTGAGATCAGTTAGATCTGTCATGCCCCTGCCAACCCCGCCCCCCCACAGTTAGAACACACCCAGGGAACATAGTTAACCCCTTCACTGCCCCCTGCAGGTTAACCCCTTCACTGCCAATGTACAATGTAATTACACAGTAATCAGTGGATATTTACATTTCTGATCGCTGTATAAATGTCATTGGTCCCAAAAAAGTGTCAAAAACGTCCGACATGTCCGCCCCAATATCGCAGTACCGATAAAAATCGCAGATCGCCGCCATTACCAGTAAAAAAAAAAAATAATAATAAAAACGCCATAAATCAATGTCCATAGTTTGTAGGCGCTATAACTTTTGCGCAACCCAATCAATAAACGCCGATTGCGATTTTTTTTACCAAAAATATGTAGAAGAATATATATCGGCCTAAACTGATGAATACATTTGTTTTTTTATTTTTTATTTTTGGATATTTATTATAGCAAAAAGTAAAAAATATTGTTTTTTTTTCAAAATTGTCGCTCTTTTTTTGTTTATAGCGGCGATCAGAAATGACGCAGAGGCGATCAAATACCACCAAAAGAAAGCTCTATTTGTGGGAAAAAAAAGGACGCCAATTTTGTTTGGGTACAACGCCGCACGACCGCACACTTGTCATTCAAAGAGCGACAGCGCTGAAAACTGAAAATTGGTCCAGGCAGGAGGGGGGTTTAAGTGCCCAGTAAGGAAGTGGTTAATATAGTTCTTTTTCACGGACCAAAGTAAAGGTGGAACATCTACACTGACTAACACTGTAAAATGGTAATTTTCCACTGACCCTAAAGTAAGGGTGAAAGTTGTACATTGACCACCAATGTAAGATGATACTTTCCCACTGACCCCAAAGTAAGGGTGGAACCTCTACACTGATCACTAACATATGGTGATACTTTCCCACTGACCCCAAAGTAAGGGCAGACCTTCTACACTAACCACTAATGTAAAAACTTTTCCACCGACCCCAAAGTAAGGGTGGAACTTCTACACTGACTGGTACTACCCGGCCCTTCTTTTCTCAGATCTCATTGAGATATGATTGTGTACCCTAAAGAGTAGGATTGTGCTTTCTGAGGCTTCAATTATTTTCCATGAGACCTTCAAAGTGAATTCCAGCTATGGATATACAGTATTTGCATAGTTACATTGGTCCAGTTGGACAAATGTAAGTATGCATAATCCATACCTTGAAGATCCCTAGAAATCACTGCAGTATCACCACTTCTTCCGTGATCACCAATAGCTTCCATGTCCTATGCTAAGCAGCCGTCCTGCTACTTGGTAAACACAGTAGGACACCTGCTCAGCATGGGAACCATTCAGGGAACACTTTTACAATTTCTTAATGAATGCAATGTGTTCTCTGATTGGACGAGGTGAAGATTGTAACATCGCCATCCCACCTCTCCACCTCATCCAATCATAGAATACTTTGCATTCATTGAGAAAATGAAAAGTATTCTGGCATCCATGCCAGTCCCTGTGTTTACAAAGCAGCAGGACAGCTGCTCAGCATGGGGCCTGGAAGCTAGCAGTAATCACTGTGGTAGCAATGCCTTTTACAATGTTTCCCAATTTCATGGGGATCTTCCTGGTATGGATCATGCATACTTACATTGGACCAAGCAGGAACAATGAATCTATGCAGAAATAGCCATATCTGGAGTCCAGCACTAATAATTGATATTTCCCTGAACCTTACTTGTTAACTGCAAAAATTCCCCATCTTCTTTGTTCCTGAAACAAGAGACTGCCAGAGCTACAGATGAGAGGGTCACCAGATACAATAAAATTTGTGCTGTGCAGCGTATCACAGGTAGAAGTCCTCTGGACGAAACGCGTCTGCTACTAGCTGCATGGCAGAGTTGTGAATGTCTACAGATAAGGGGATCTAGCATGGATGATTTTGAGGGGTCAGGTGAGAGGCACCCCTTCTGGAGTCTTCTTTGGCTGAGATATGGCTGGAATCCATCAATTGTAACTACTGCCTGCACCCGATGAGCTGTCTGTAAGTGCATTCCTGAAGGGGGGTTCCGGGTTTTGCAATAAAATCGTAATTTTAAATGGTATCACACGGTGTTTGGCATTTTCTTCTGTCCTCTATGTGCCTAATTGTTGGGAGTCAAATTGGCTGATCGTTATGGGAAGTCTTTGATTTGAGACAAACAGTGCGAATGCCGAGCATGAGAATGCAAGGCATATGGAGCTGGTGAATGGACATCTATGTGGGGAGAGAAGCCTGTCTATTGTTTCCATATGATACAGTGAAATTGAGTATCCAAGGGTCGTGACTCGTGATTGATAGCTGGAGATATATAACCCATCAATGAACTGGACTCAGTATTATCTCAGGACATTATCATTTCATGTTATAGGGTGAAATATGATTCACATTATATGAGCCATTACATTGCTTTTAGCGCTGCTAATTACTACTGCATTATTGATTGATGTTTTGACAGTAAAATTCATGCAAATATTGTTATTTTAGCATGTCATTTGTTCATACTTTTATCTCTTATTTCTATGTGAAGTGCAGGGAACTACCATGTTAGACTGTTAGATAATTTCAGCTTCCATAGTAGAATTGATCGAAACTTATAAGAGTGAAGTATAGACATTGCCTATAGCACAGTTTAAAAATTAGCTCAACATTGTTCTTCAATTAGACTTGTGATCCAAGAGGATGTTACTAATGTACAGTTAGGTCAATATATATTTGGACACAGGCACAATTTTAGGTATTTACCAAACATATTCAAGCTATAGTAATATAATGGATATAGGCTGAAAGTGCACACTCTCAGGTTTAGTTTGAGGATATGTACATCCAACTCGGAGGAAGAGTTTAGGAATTACAGCTCTTAAGAATAGCCATAAGGGCCAATAGTAATTGGACAAATGAATCAAAAGCTGTTTCATGGCCAGGTGTGGGCTACTCTTTCGTTATTCCTTCATCAATTAATCAGGTAAAGAGTCTGGAATCTATTAATGTGAACCTACATCATGCGTTCAAAGGAGCTGTCCATGCATCCTCTCTATGATAGAGAAAAACCCATTCACAACGACATGTGAAGGACACTCTCCAGGAGGTGGGAGTATCATTGTCAAAGTCTACAATCAAGAGAAGACTTCATGAGAGCAAATACAGAGGGTTCACCACAAGGTGCAAACCATTCATAAGCCTGAAGAATAGAAAAGTCAGATTAGACTTTGCCAAAAAAACATCTAAAAAAGCCAGAACAGTTCTGGAAACCATTGTTTGGAGGGATGGAACTAAGAATAATTTGTTAAAAAGGTAGTAAAAGATCTGCGCAAATATATCAAAAAACAAGATGATGAAAATATTCCAGCAGTTGTACACTAGGTTCCACACCAGAGCATATAAACATTAACAAACTATAAAGTGCAGCGCTATTGATGTAAAATGAGTCCTTAAATGAAACAAAAGTGACAGCAGAAGAGATCCCAGCCTCCGTGCATGAAATATAGGGGGTTAGTGCGTCACACTACACCATATGCACACCCCCTAGATAAGAGTGGTCAAAACACGTTTTGTTTACTATCAAACAGGTAGGATGGACGAAGATTTTCCTCCCCTCATGGACTGTCAGAAACTCCAAATCACCACCAGGTCATCAGGAAAGCTGCGCTTCCCCACAGATCCAATCTCCAAACAGGCACAGATCCTCAGATAAGGCACCATAAAAGAACAGAGGGGCTCCACATGGCATAATATTGTTTAAAACAAGTTTAATAGTAATAAAAACTAGCACTCACATGGAATCCACGATCAGTAGGCAACAGATGGCGTTCCGCCAGTAACAAAAAAGGGTCCCTGATGACGTCAGATTTGACGAAACCGGTCGGAGCCACGTACACACGGCCACTACGTTACTGCGCATGCACGGCCCGTTCACGCCCATTTTTGTTACTGGCGGAACACCATCTGTTGCCTACTGATCGTGGATTCCTGGTGAGTGCTAGTTTTTATTACTATTAAACTTGTTTTAAACAATATTATGCCATGTGGAGCCCCTCTGTTCTTTTATGGTGCCTTATCTGAGGATCTGTGCCTGTTTGGAGAGTGGATCTGTGGGGAAGCGCAGCCAGCCTGATGACCTGGTGATGATTTGGAGTTTCTGACAGTCCATGAGGGGAGGAAAATCTTTGTCCATCCTACCTGTTTGATAGTAAACAAAACGTGTTTTGACCGCTCTTATCTACGGGGTCACACTTCTTAGGGTAAGAGCGGTGTGCATATGGTGTAGTGTGACGCACTAACCCCCTATATTTCATGCACGGAGGCTGGGATCTCTTCTGCTGTCACTTTTGTTTCATTTAAGGACTCATTTTACATCAATAGCGCTGCACTTTATAGTTTGTTAAGAATAATCTGTACCAGAATGACAAGAAGAAAAAAGTGTGGAGAAGGCTTGGAACAGCTCATGATCCAAAGCATACAACATCATCTGTAAAACATGGTGGAGGCAGTGTGATGGCATGGAAATGCATGGCTTCCAGAGGCACTGGGTCATTGGTGTTTATTGATGATGTGGCAGCCACATGAATTCTACAGTGTTTAGAGATATACTGTCAGCCCAGATTCAGCCAAATGCAGCAAAGTTGATTGGATGGAGCTTCACAGTACAGATAGACAATGGTCCTAAACACACTGCAAAAGCAAACTGGGAGCCTTTGAAGAAAAAGAAGTAGCATATTCTGCAATGGCCGAGTCAATCACCTGATCTCAACCCAATTGAGCATGCATTTCACTTGTTGAAGGCAAAACTTAAGGCAGAAAGATCCACAAACAAAGAACAACTGAAGACAGCTGCAGTTAGAGCCTGGCAAAGCATCAGAAAGGAGGAAACCCAGTCTTTGGTAATGTCCATGGGTTCCAGACCTCAGACAGTCATTGCCAGTAAAGGATTCTCAACAAAATATTAAAAATGAACATTTTATTTATGATTGTATTCATTTGTCCAATTACGTTTGAGCCCCTGAAAATGGGGGGACTGTGTATAAAAATGGTTGCAGTTCCTAAAATTTGTACTTGATATTTATGTTCAGCCACTTGAATTAAAGCTGAAAGTCTGCACTTCAAATCCATTTGGATTGTTCCATGTTATTTTTATTCTGGTGGCATACAGAGCCAAAAGTATGAAAATTTTGCCTGTGTCCAAATATATATATGGACTTAACTGTATGTAGACATACTCTGATAGTCCAGTAGGTAGTACGCTGTCATTCTTATGACAGTCTTGGAGACATGGGTCCTTTATTTACAGGTTCAAGAGATTTGATAAATTTTATGTGATAAAAGATGAAAAGAAAAGATGTTATGAACAGAAGTCCTGATAGTATTAGCCGGATCATGTTCTGTATCGCCACTGAATTATATTCACCTAAAAAAAAAAAAAAAAAAGTAAAATAGCTGAGCTTTCCAAAATTAATACCAAATAATAACTTGCAATTTGTGTGAATGTGTTGTTGTTTTTGTGTGACAGTAAATGAGAAGGAACCCAAATAGGCAACCAATCAGAAGCTGTAATCCTTGACCACTCTAAAAAAAAGTGTTGTCTGTAGGTGAGCTTTAAACTTATATTGTCCATTTCTCTACCTTTTATGACCAAATCTGGTATGATAATTTCTGGTGGCACAGAATGCAATTTTGAAGAAGGGGGCTGATCCCACATGCTGGAATAGGAGCAACTGCAAAGGTAGCCATTTTGTCAAGCTGGTACTAAGATCCTAGGCATGGGGTGATTTGAGGATATGTTGTAAAGAAAAGGCCCCTTGCGGCAAGTCTGTGATAATGTGATCAAATAATTCTGCCGACTCCTCATTGCCAGTGTGGGGCCATAGTAGAATAGTAGAATATAGCAAGGTCCCTTTGAAACAGAAAAGGCGGACATGATCTGCCTCTAATGATGCAGTCTTACCACCTCCAGCAAAAACTGCTTGCTGCCCACTACCTTATGCAAGAACCTCTGTCTCTCACTTTAGACCTGCATTACTTTTTTTTAATTAAAGGGACTACATAAAATTATTGGCAGCTATGGTAAAAAGGGGATAGTATGTAGTGGATTGATACAGGCTACGTTATTGCACAAGTATGCAGTAATATGCTGCAAACAAAGGGGAAATATGGCAACATCAACAACAATTGTACACCATAGCCCCATAATTAAAAGGACCCTACAAAAATAAAAAAATGCCTAAAAAATGGCTATAGGATGCTATAGTTATTTTTTTTACTACTGTCTGCTATTCTTCCTGGCTGTAGGATTTCCCCCTTACATTTGCTGCAGTTTGTCCTTCTCTATGCATTGAAGGAAGGACATTCTTTTTCCCTTCAGCTATGCCTTCAGTGCCCTGACTATATTGAAATTAATAAATAAAAACAAACAAAACATTTTTTTCTGGGAATCTGACACTCTGGGGCAACCCAGGCCAGGAAAATTCCATTGGATTATATACGGTAAGAGGTTGCAGTGCAAAGAACTTGGACAAACTGGGGTAGAGACTGCCAGACTTCTGAGTGGTTATAGTGTATCTTTTTCTGTTTTGCCATCTAGAACTGCACTGTCCAGTCACTGTACAATATTTGTGACTGTTGTCTCTCAAACGATACACTCTAATGTCTATTTCAAGAAAAAACCTGCCTCATCTATCCCTCTTATACTGAGACCTAATCAAGCTGCTTACATACTGTCCAGCCACTGTATGGTATTTGTGGCTATTGCTTCTCAGATAATACACTCTAATTTTTATTGCAAGATAAAACATTATCTCCTTCTGTTTGTTGTCATTCATCAAGTGCTCATGACTTTAGCCAATTTCTGCTAAACACATAGTTGAAGTCTAAATTTTGAATATTTTTGGAGTAATAGGGAATGGGAGGAGTTTCAGGGAATGTGGTGTTGTGGTTTTAAAGTGTATTTTTGTGCACTCTATATTGACATTTTATTTATCTTTCAGGAAAATGCAGTGCGGGGCTACCAAATAGTAGCTTACAAATGATACTATTAAAGTGTTATGCCACTGGCCAATTTGCATGAAGGTGGGGGCTAAGCTTTATTTTTTTAAGGGTGAACTTTCCTATTACTTTTAGATCTTTTGTGCCAGCTGCTTACACCGTTCAATTTAGGTTTATTTCTGCTTGAAAAAAAAACAAAACTATCTAAAAAAGAAAAAAAAAACTTTTCAGGTTGAAATGAATCAGATTTGGTGTGCCACTGCTGTATATAAGCCAAGATAAATGTAATTGTTAAAATAAAATTAATTACACATCCAAAACATGTGATGCCAGAATACGGTGTCACTGATGCTGTCCATGAAAATTGTACAGTCCTGTAACACCACAAACAATTTACAGGTATCTCCCAAGCATGACATTTAAAGGATTGGTATCAATTAAAAGGACCCTCTCTCCACTCTAGGTATGTTTAAAAGTCTTTTTTTTGTGTTGTTATATATTCTCCATAGCAGTGCCCAGCTCCCCGTGCCCTTTCTGACAATAGCTTGCCTATTAGCCTAGAAATTGGTCAGAAATATCAAGATCTCCCCCTTTCTTCAACAGGGTTTATAGTGAAGCTTAGGTTTTGCTGATCTTAGGCAGGATTCCATGGGCCTCAAGACCTCCAACCAGTGGCGGCTGGTGACGTTTTTGGATGGGGCGGGGCCAGGTCCCGCCCTTCCTTTTGACCCCTCCTACTTCTAATAAGCCCCGCCCCTTATAGAATCCACCCACTCCGTCCCCTGTATTCCACATATTGTGTCAGGAGTATACAGCTCAGCAGCCTCACCCACCTAAGATATTCCCCGCCCCGAATAATCTTCATCCTCCCCAGTTTTCCTTCCCGCCCTGGACCGGGGCGGGGTAGGTTTTTGCAGTGGTCGGCGGTGACCAACCTCCAGAACTCCGGGTACCTTAGGACGGATTCTAGTCGTTTTGGATTCGAAGTGATATTTGGGACAACTTCTTTCCCCCTCTAGAACTATAAAGACTGGTTAAAGATCCGATTATCCGTTCGATAACAGTCTTTCCCGTGCCCCTCGACCCGTGACGATACCTCTTATATATTGTTGTGTTTTTTTTCTGAAAATTTGTATGGATCTCACCTCTCTCCCAGGAAAATT
>BLSH010413335.1:730267-752400 GCA_018402905.1 Glandirana rugosa | reverse complement strand
TGTTTTCTAATGCTGACACCCTTCCCTTCATTGTAACTAACGGCCAAGCCCAACCCCTGAAAAATAACCCTAGACCATAATTCCCCCTCTACCAAATTATTTCGACCAGTGCACAAAGCAAGGTCAATAAGACATGGATGAGTGAGTTTGGGGGTGGAGGAACTTGACTGGCCTGCGCAGAGTCCTAACTTCAACCCGTTAGAACACCTTTGGGATGAATAAGAGTGGAGACTTCGAGCCAGGCCTTCTCGTCCAACATCAGTGCCTAACCTCACAAATGTTCTTCTGGAAGAATGGTCAAACATTCCCATAGACACACTCCTAAACCTTGTGGACAGCCTTCCCAGAAGAGTTGAAGCTGTTATAGCTGCAAAGGGTGGGCCAACTCAATATTGAACCCTACGGACTAAGACTGGGATGCCATTAAAGATTTACCTAGAACCATCAATTACAAAAGTAGGTTAATGTGTCCTCTTACTCTACTAGCTACTCAGGTCTAGATGTATGAAGTCAGAGTTGGTACATGTAAAGTAGATTTAAACCCAATCACTCTAGTTGTTATTCTGTATTGTCAGCCTATCACAAGGGGTTCCGACAGAGACTTCAAGTGGCTCTTTCAACACTCATTATGCAGTCATGGCAATTGCTTATGAAGGACAGTGCTTTAACAAACTAATACTGGCCGTAGATAGGTCATTTTGTTTCAATCAGCCATGGGGCTGCATGAAAAATATGAAAAGATTCCGCCATCCACACAAGCGAGGTGAATGGAGGAATTCCCTCTGTGGGGACTCTCACTCTCAGAATACACTGACCAGCGGCTGCAGCTGATTGGCTGAAGACCCTGATTGACAAAAGTTTTTGGACATTCCCCTTTGATTTCTGTTGAACAGGGATGGCCACACTGAACAAACCAAATTTCAATCCATTTATGGCCACCTTTAAAGTGGTTCTAAAGGCTGAAGATTTTTTTTTACCTTCATGCATTCGGTATCCAGCTCTCCCCAAAGCCCCCCCCCCCCCCCAATACTTACCTGAGCCCAATTTCGAACCAGCACTGTGCACAAGGGCAGCTGCTTTCTCCTCTTTCTCCATCCCCACTGGGAAGATTGATAGCAATGGGAGCCATTGACTCCTGCCCCTGTCAAGCAAATCCTATGATGAGGAAGCGGGGGAGGGTGTGGCTGATGCCTGTGTCTATGGACAGTAGTGAGCCCACACGAGTGCCCACATAGGATGTAGTTTTCTATGGGGACAATCACCGAAGAGCAGGAGCCAGGAGCACCAGAGAAGAGGAGGATTGGGGCTGCTCATCTTGGAGGCGCTTAGCTCTGTTCAGTACATACTCCAACAACAAAAACTCACAACCTGTGCAAGGACATTAAGGGCTGTTAATAAATATTTATTATATAAAGACATGTAATATTTACAGTCAGAAACATTGTGTGGGTTGTGGATTAGGGGGGAGGACTGGATTGGGGAGCATTGAGGCATTTGCCCCTGGTACCTTGTCCCAGCCCGAATCTCTAAATACAAAAACCTCGTACTCCCCTCTCTGCTTTCGTGGATGCTCTGAAATAGGCACTCACATCCACATTTGGTGGACATGCCCGCTGGTTAAAACCCATTGGACAGAAATATTCCAAATACTGTCCACACTGTTCAACAGTGCTCTGGACCTGGACCCAGTCCCAGCTCTACTTAACAAAAAACCAGCAGATGTGACAAAAAATCAATTCAAACTTCTCCTGCAAGTCACCACGGCAGCTAAACAGACAATAGCAAAGGCATGGAAAACTCCACATCTTAGCGCCATCTTCCTTCCCTACTAACTCTTATCTCATGAGCCCCGCTAGTACATAAGGCAAACATCAGCAGCCTCTCCACAGAATTTGCTATAGGCTTCAGCCACCCCAATGAATACAATACCCCCATATATTGATCTCCTCCTTCTTACAGTTGTTATATGATTGCGTTACTGGACTTATGTTTTACCAACGCTATGGGGTGCGACCCACAACTGTCAAATGTTGCTGATCTTCTACTGGAAAACGCTTTCCCTCTTTGAAGGCTCTCAGAATTGTATATTACTGTGCCTTGCTCATGTATGTTTATGTCCTTTTCTCTTCCAATAATATACTTGAACAAGAGGCATTTACCCCTGGATCAGTACTGAGATATGTTGGACTGGTGCCCCTGAGTGAAGGTGAATCAACATTCAGACATCGATCAGATTGGGACCTGCTGCCAGTGACACATTCTGGGCATTAAATTGCTATATGCTCTCTGTTCATATCTATCGTCCATCATTTACTTCCTTTTCTGCTCTGAGATGTCAAGTGACTGAATGGCGAGAGTCACAAAGCAACCTGATGCTGGAAGATGCGAAAAGTCATAATAAACTACAGTATCTCACAAAAGTGAGTACACCCCTTACATTTTTGTAAATATTTTATTCTATCTTTTCATGTGACAGCACTGAAGAAATTACACTTTGCTACAATGTAAAGTAGTGAGTGTACAGCTTGTATAACAGTGTAAATTTGCTGTCCCCTCAAAATAACTCAACACACAGCCATTAATGTCTAAACCACTGGCAACAAAAGTGAGTACACCCCTAAGTGAAAATGTCCAAATTGAGCCCAAAGTGTTAATAGTTTATTTGGCCACCATTATTTTCCAGCACTGCCTTAACCCTCTTGGGCATGGAGTTCACCAGAGCTTCACAGGTTGCCACTGGAGTCCTCTTCCACTCCTCCATGACGACATCACGGAGCTGGTGGATGTTAGAGACCTTAGGCTTCTCCATCTTCCATTTGAGGATGCCCCACAGATGGTCAATAGGGTTTAGGTCTGGAGACATGCTTGGCCAGTCCATCACCTTTACCCTCAGCTTCTTTAGCAAGGCAGTGGTCATCAGGTTGGGGCTCGTTATCATGTTGGAATACTGCCCTGCGGCCCAGTCTTTAAAGGGAGGGGATCATGCTCTGCTTCAGTATGTCACAGTACATGTTGACATTCATGGTTCCCTCAATGAACTGAAGCTCCCTAGTGCCGGCAGCACTCATGCAGCCCCAGACCATGACACTCCCACCACCATGCTTAACTGTAGGCAAGAAAAACGTGTCTTTGTACTCCTCACCTGGTTGCCGCCACACACGCTTGACATCATCTGAACCAAATGAGTTTATCTTGGTCTCATCAGACCACAGGACATGGTTCCAGTAATCCATGTCCTTAGTCTGCTTGTCTTCAGCAAACTGTTTGCGGGCTTTCTTTTGCATCATCTTTAGAACAGGCTTCCTTCTGGGACAACAGCCAAGCAGAACAATTTGATGCAGTGTGCAGCGTATGGTCTGAGCACTGACAGGCTGACCTCCCACCCCTTCAACCTCTGTAACAATGCTGGCAGCACTCATATGTCTATTTCCCAAAGAAAATCTCTGGATATGACGCTGAGCACGTGCACTCAACTTCTTTGGTCGACCATGGCGAGGCCTGTTCTGAGTGGAACCTGTCCTGTTAAACCACTGTATGGTCTTGGCCGCCGTGCTGCAGCTCAGTTTCAGGGTCTTGGCAATCTTCCTATAGCCTAGGCCATCTTTATGTAGAGCAACAATTCTTTTTTTCAGATCCTCAGAGAGCTCTTTGCCATGAGGTGCCATATTTAACTTCCAGTGACCAGTATGAGAGCGCGAAAGCGATAACACCAAATTTAACACACCTGCTCCCCATTCACACCCGAGACCTTGTAACACTAACGATTCACATCACACCGGGGAGGAAAAATGGCTAATTGTGGCCAATTTGGACATTTTCACTTAGGGGTGTACTCACTTTTGTTGCCAATGGTTTAGACATTAATGGCTGTGTGTTGAGTTATTTTGAGGGGGCAGCAAATTTACTCTGTTATACAAGCTGTGCACTCACTACTTTACATTGTAGTAAAGTTTAATTTCTTCAGTGTTGTCACATGAAAAGATAAAATAGAATATTTACAAAAATGTGAGGGATGTACTCACTTTTGTGAGATAATGTATGTCCTTTAGGAGCACCCACCTTTCACCATGTTTATCAATGAGGCACCATGGCACTTTGCATGATACACTTTCTTTAGCACACAGAAATCTGTCCCTAACATAAAAGGACCACTTAGTTGTGCTTGCCCCAAGACTTCCCCAAGTCCTCGGTGCTCCCCTGGCAGTCCTCTCACTCCGTACAGTACAATACAAAATTATAGTAATAAATGACTCAGATGGTTGGGCACACAACTGGAGGTTTGATCAACAACTATAGCCCGTCTCTAGATGCTGCAATGTCTATTTTCAATTCAATATTATAAACATTTCTGTGTCACCTTCATTTTGCTGACTTCTTCTCAGGAGTATATGAAAAATCAAAGTAAGGAGCTAACCGAATTCAAAGCTACAGGAGTAGAGAAGATCTCTGGGAATAATTAACATGTGAGGAGGCCAAATCTGCACCACTACACCCAAGTCATGTTGCAGGACCTACCTTTCATTGATATAGAAGCTTCTCCACTGTACTCAGAATATGGGATCTTTTTTGTACATTTATATCCTTTGGATCCTGCTAGGTCTATGTTATAAATATGCAACTCAGGATCAGATTCCCAATCTCTTATGACAGCATTTTCCTTGTAAAATATAGTCTGTCTTCCATCATATCCGGGATAATGGTGACATCTCAGAGTCACATTGTCACCTTCATGAACATAGAGAGGAGCCTGCAGGATCACCCAGCCTGAAAAACAGAACCATAGGCAGCCTGTATTAGACAAAGATAACTAAAGAGTGGTCTACCCCTTCATGCAGCTCCCACTATTTATATAAATCCCCACCTCTCAGGGGATTATTGTGCCACACCCTAAAGGCACGATCAGAAAATCGTACGGAAAATACCACTTTTGAAGCGATTATACGATAATCTGATCATTAGTACGCAGCTTTTGAGAGCCGATCAGGACAGGTCATGCGAAATTATCGGATGGAACAAGCATGGACATTTTTCCAGCTCATACGATTTTCGTTTAATCAGCACATTTTTCGTCCCAAAATACAACTTAAATACAATACAATACATTTTATCTCTTCTGAATTTTTATTCTGTCATACGAGAATTTTTGTAGCTTTAGTAACCTCTTCATTTACGATATGGAGACTAGCATGCAAAAAAAAAAAGACGATCATCCATCCGATAATCTCATCGTGTGTAACAGGCAGGCCGTCACGTTGTACCAGTCTTGCACATAACATGGCATAACGCTGTGCATAACTGTTGCTAGACCAAGGGTAAAATCTTTGGCTGTAGCTCACCTCAATGAAAACTCAATGTACATCAGAAGACATACAGTATATAACTGGGGTATAATTGAAACAGAAGAGCCTTTAATTAATAAAATAAAGATAAATTGTACTTACAAAGTAATCAGAGCTTTTAACTAGCAAACAGCCTCCGTTGGTTGTCAGGTCAGCACTGGTCAGTGCTGCCAGGAGATGACAGTGGCAGGAGATTCTGAGCTGAATTGGCAGTGCCGCTGTCCAAAAGCACTGCCTGGTCCAGCCTTAAAGTGATTGTAAAGTCTCCTTTTTTTCCAATAAGAATAACAAACACGTTATACTTACCTCCTCTGTCCAGTTGGTGCACAGAGCATCCTCCTCTTATCGGGTCCCTCTTCGTCTCTCCTGGCCCCTCCCTCCCTTTGAGTGCCCCCACAGCAAGCAGCATGGTATGGGGGCACCTGACCTGAGCTGCAGCTCCGTGAATCCATGCAGACACATAGCTGTGGTTCAGCCCCACCCCCTCTCTCTTCTCATTGGCTAACTGACTGACAGCCAATGGCGCCGCTGCTGTGTCTCAGCCAATAGGGGAGTCCCAGACGGCCAAGACAGCTGTGGACATCGCTATATCGAGAGGGGACTCAGGTATGCATTAGGGAGCTGCTACACACAGTTTTTTTTCCCTTAATGCATATAATTGACATAACAACCCCTTTAATTTTGCCAAGCTCCGTTCTCAGCCCCCCTCTCCTTGATCTCCATTTTTGGTGACCAGTTCCTGGTCCCCAATGTAAGCACCATATGTACTTCTTCTTTGATAAAGGGGTAGGGCCCCAAAATATGAAATGTTTCGACACCTCAGTTAAGGCTGCAAACTCAGTCCCTTAGCAAGGGCTTTTTTTCAGTGGGAATGCAGTTCCGACACCTCCAGCACTGAATGTATCTAATGGCAAGCGGTGCTGGGATGTGCTAGAGGGTCCATTGATGCTGGCTCCTGGAGGATCTATTGTTGGTTTGGGGGATATATTGGTGAGGGAAGGGTCTAAAAAAGCCCTGCCCTTAGCAGTGCCCTCCATTTCCGAGGAGTGTTAGCAGTTTTAGTCCCTGGTGTGGTCAGTGTAATTTTCTGTGATCTTCCATATGCATTCTATCTCTACTTTTGTTGGCTTTCCACAAAAGGTAGTTGCTGCATCTTCATGGTGACCAAACATCCAATGGAGGTTAGGTTTCCTGGTTGTGTGCGTTGATCAAGTTGCAACTTTGTAAGTGCAATTTATCTCTATTTTATCAAAAATGAAAGGCTGTTTTGTTCTATTGCTAGGCCTAGTTGGCTGAGACACGCACCCTGAGTCTTCTGCCCAGAACCCCGGTGTCTAGCAAGGCCTCTTGCAATGCATGCACACTGACTGCCAGATTGCAATGCACTGCACAATGTTGTCAACACCACATGGAGAAATTTGAAGCTTGATGCTATCTACAAAGTTCTTGTCCAATGTCACTGAAGATCTGGGAGGAAATGGCATGGGACCTCTGTAGCTCTTTCTGGTGAGTAAACAATTAAGCGCCCACTGACCACCAACATAACGGGGACTCACATCGTGGACCACCAATGCAAGCGGCACAGACCACTGACTACCAACGCACTGACCTGCATCAAATAAGGGCACAAACCACCGGTCACCAATGAAAGGGGCAAAGGGCACTAACCATAAATGAAAGGTGCAAAGAAGATATAGTGGATATCACATTGTCCAAAGCCCTGCACTCAATACCCTATATTGTATGTTACATAGTCCTGACACATGCATTTCATATGCTGTGTTGTCTGTTACATAGCCCTGACCATGGCATTCTATTGTTACGTTGTACATTACAGAGTCCTTACTGCTGCTCTTCATACACTGGGTTGTACATTATATAGTTCTGACCCCTACATGATAAATTCTATGCTGTACATCGCACAGTCCTGACCACTATGCTGTATAGAATTGATTAATAAAATCTGTAATTTGTTCCCCTTAAAATGTTTCAACCTGAGGCAAACACCTTGTGCTCTCAAATAAAAATCACCATCAATAATGCAAAGACAATAAAATAGATATACAATCATTGGAAAAAAGACCAAAAAGCATGTGTCCTGTGAAAAACTGCATGTGCAGATCACAACTCCAAGCATGGCAACTCCAGTGCACCACATCATTCTACCTCAGTACAACCAGCCTGCCAGATTTTTCAGATGGAATTATTGCTGGCGGCTGTATCCGTCATTGTGTTTTGTCAGCTGGCAAGGCTCCCTGTTGGCATAACACAATAGCTCCACGGGAGGGATTCCACCATCAACACTAATTGTGTTGATGGGGGAATCAAGTGATTTTTGTAAGAAAGAAAATGTAATAATCTATGGCCTGCCTAAGTAAACCACTAAATGGAAGGACTTTTGTTAATATTTTATGGTCCTATGGGTAATCCTATGGAGGGTAAAGCTCTGTATTTACTTACCATGAATAACATCCAGTCTGACAGGGTCACTTATGTTTGTATTGGTGCCTTTACACTGGTAATTCCCACTGTGATCTGTTCCTGCTCCTTTGATTGCAAAGCTTTGACTTCTGTATATCCAGATATTATTCTTGTACCAGGTGTAGCTCATATCTGCTGGAATAGGTGACCTCACATTACAGGTCATTGTTAGAGACTCAGTTGTGAAGATCTTGTCCCAGTTTGGGTTGAAGGTCACCACAGGTCTCACCGAAGATCCTACAAGATAGAACATTGTACATTACAATAAGTCACAACTGAAAAAATGTCATTTTCAGAGGATAAAATCTCTTTACTGCCTATGACTTGTCAAGTTTTCTTCGCTGGTAACCCTTGGTTTCATTAGTTCCCCTCATTCTACATTGCTTCCTTAAAGAGACTAAGTCATTTAGTTGGTTCTAAAGGCTGATTTTTACCTTCATACATTCTATGCATGAAGGTTAAAAAAAAACCTCGTGCTGCTTCCCCCCCAGCCTCCCCCCCTTATACTCGCCTAAGCCCCGTCACCATCCAGTGATGTGCATGGGTGCCCTAGGTCTCTCTCTCTCCTTGTTGGCTGAGACACAGCAGCAGGAGCCTTTGGAACCCACTGCTGTCAATTACAGCGAATGAGCCAATGAGAAGAGAGCAGGAGGGGGGCCTGTCTGAGCCACGGCTCTATATGTTTTATGGACACATAGAGCCAGGCTCGGGCACAAGCATGCACCAGTGCCCTATAGCAATCGGCTTGTTATTGGGAGCACTGGTCAAGGGGGAAGAGCCAGGAGCATCAGCGGGCGACCCGAGAAGAAGAGGATCGGGGCTGCTCCATGCAAAACCATTACACAGAGCAGGTGCACATGACATGCTTGTCATTTGAAAAACAAAAGACAAACCTTTAGAATCCCTTTAACGTTGTAGCCAGGTGCTGGCAGAAGAGTCTCTGTTCAGTTTCTGAGCAGCTCAACAAATGAGAGATGCAGGTCTCCATGTGTTGCCTCTCACTCTCTCTCTGCTCCTCTCCTTTTCTTCCCCCTCCCATCCATCATCAGCTTCTAAATACAAGGGTGGCCATGGAAAGGCACAGCCATGTGATGCATTCTGGGACATGTAGTCCTGTGAGGAGCTATGAGACTCAGGGGGAGTGGCGGGGTGATTTTTAGCAGACTTTCCAGAAACGCTCGGGGCAGTTGGCGCTGGGACGAGAGATAGAGGACCTCAGTAGCAGAGCCTCCAGCTTTTTGGGATCCTACAAAATGAGGAAGCCTGAGCCCAAAGCCATCATATCTGGGAATCGATCTACAGCTGCATCATCCACATGGCCACTGCAAAAGGACTGGAGAGACCGCTCCTCACCATCCATAGTGCTGTCAGCCAGAGATTTCTTTTCAATTGTTTTTTATTGAATTGTTAAGGCCTCATTTGCACTGCTGCTAGTAAACGGACGTTTAGAGGCATTGGGGAGTTTTTTCAGCTGCCCCAAACTTTCTTCTATGTTATCTTATCAGTCCATGTACACAGGGTCGTTTAAGGTCATTTCCAGACAGTAGAGTTTAGAGGCTTTTTTTGGAACGCAAAAAAAATGGGTTCAGACGCCAGTTCAGAGGCATTTGGAATGCCAGACAGCTTGTAAACACTGCTAAATGCGGTAACTCGCGTCTAGGACCGTTTAGTTTATAGGCGTTTCCATTTAAAAAAAAACGCTACTAGACACGAACGTGGTAAAACACAGCAAAACGCGGCAAAACGGCAGTTTTAGATGCCAGCTTCTAGCTGTCAAAAAAAATCGTTCAGGGGAGGTTGAAACAGGGTCCTGTGTAAATGGAGCCTTACACTGAATTTTACAGCAGTAGCGTTGCAATAAACTATTAACGACAGCATAGGTTTATAACAGATGGTACACTTATGGGCACCTTTAGTTGGAAGAGTACGCGCATCCTACTACATCATGTGGATGCAACATACAAATGTATAGTTTAACCATAAACTGATAATTTGATTATAACCAAAAGACTTTAAGCATATGCGTAAGCTACTACAGAAGTATTAGAAGAGTGCGCATGCGCGGAGCGTCCGGGATGGCAGCCTAGACCCGGAGCTTCGTCTCTCCTCGGCTGATCGGACCCCCTACGAAGGAGCGGGGGACGGGGAGACACTCCAGGAACCCTCCTAATGCTCCCCTAACACTCAGGGAACAGATCGGGAACCGCACAAAGGGATCGGGCCCCCACCAGGGTCACGCGCCGGACGGCTCCCAGAAATCGAGGCCGCGGCTTCAGCCTAGCCGGCGCTTCCCTATATGTTAATCGGGCGCCCTCTACATCAGCTGGGTAAGGCAGTCCAGGGGGGATCACACTCCCACTACCCGCACACCCTCCCGGGACCTCTGATACTCCCCTTCTGATAGAAGAGTCTGCTTGGAGACACGGGGACCCGCGAGTGGCAGCAACCGCCTAACTGAGGCCGCGGCTTGGGCCTATACTGCAGGCCTTGGGAGACCGAGTTATATACTCTAGAAAACGCTCTCTCCTTTGACTCTCTCCAGGACTTAAAAGCAGTTATTTAGCCCCTTATCATCTCCCACCGCCACAACAGGAAATAAATAAGCCCTCCTGAGCCCTTCTTATGTCAGGCTCACACAACAAAAAGGAGGCACAACGCCAACTCCTCTTTGGGGATCAACCTTCAGGACCCTACCCCGTGGCTTCCAACACCTCAACAAACCTCCTGCCAGATTCAGAAGAATCCATTGCTGACCCTCCCTCTCCACAATCCCCCATTATCAATGCCCAAGGCCCCCTTGGGGATTCCACAACAAAGCAGCTGCCTTCTCTACCCTTAAGGGATTCATTATTGGAGAGATCAATAGCGGATATGCTGAACTCCCCTTTACTAAACTCCCCCAGGGGCACTCCTCTACGGGACACTCTTCCACCCTCAGTACCCCTAATGGCCTTCTCACTGACCTTCCAACCACCCCTAGCTCTCACCAGGGCCCATCAGAAATGCACTTACTACTCCAGAAGTTCTCGGAGATGCTGGCCACGGGCCTCGCTCAGACAGCAGCCCAGATCACCTCCTCTATCAAAGCGGATCTGCAGAGCTTAGGGGCAAGAATGGATACTATAGAACAAGCAGTGGACAATACAATGGCCCGAGCTAACCAGAATACTACCTGCATCCAAACTTTACAAGACCAACTGGACTCTGCCCTAGCCAAAATTGACGACCTCCAAAATAGAAGCCGCAGGGTTAATTTTCGCATTAGAGGCTTACCAGAATCGCTCACGGATGTACACGGAGCGGTGACCACACTCATCAAGTCCCTAATACCTGATATCCCAACTGAAAGACTTGAACTAGATAGGGCACACAGAGCCCTGGGCCCTCAACGTCAAGACGGTCTACCCAGGGATATCGTCGTTAAGCCACACCATTACGGAGTCAAAGAGGAGATTATGAGGAAATCCCGCAATTCTGACACCATCAGCATTCAGGGGCACCCAGTGCAGATTTTTGCTGACATCTCTCCTACCACTATTCAGAGGAGACGAAACCTCAAACCCTTGTTGGTGATCCTCGCCCAACAGAACGTCAAATATTGGTGGGCTTTCCCCTTCCGCTTATCTTTTCACTACAAGAATAAAACCTTTCACTTCGCTACCCTGACAGAAGGAGAGAGACTTTTACTACAGCTTGGACTTATCTCCCAAGAGCTTCCCCAAATGCCCTCAACCTCCAGACAAGGCACCTCAAAACGACCTCCACCGGGGAGCCCCCTGAACCCTCTCTGGCATAAACAAAAGCCTAAGGGGGTCCGGGACTCCGTTCCCCCTTGACCCTGCAAGATAGACTCCCCAAACCGGGGCTATGTTTTTCAACTTTCGGAGTTACCCTCGATCCCACCACCTACTGTGTTCAACTAATTTCGCATTCCCAAAGTGCACATAATCTTGAAACCGAATTGGAAAACCTGGTCTATAAAGGAACTTTATATACACCTGAGAGTTTCCTATCCTCCGGCAGCATGCCAGAAGTCTTTGGTCTAGAATTATAGGATTTTTTTCTCTCCTGTGAAGACCCTCGGACTACTAGCTGGAGTATGATTCAGCTGTCCTTTTTTCTTTTCACTAAGTTACTTATATCCTGTTTGACCACTGTTTTCCCCTTTGGACACTATGCCTGACTTGAAGTTGGTAAGGGACAGGGGGGAGGACCTTCCGTTTTCCCTCCTTCCCTTCCCTAAAATTTTGAGACAAAAACTCAAGTTTTGGTGCCTTTAGCTTTCTAGTTTTACATGTTAAAAAGGAAACGTTGTTATTCTCCGCACTGTTCCATGGTTTCATTTCTGGTTCCATTGGTTTCCTGTCCCCCGCTCGCCCTGAGGAATATTCATGCTTCCGATACTTGTCGGGTGGGTTCCTCCGGCCGAGGGGAGACAATGCGACACTCTTACTGTAGGAACTGGGGGCTATCTCCTCCCCCGGAGACTCAGTTAAGGCGCTCATATCTGAGCCGCCTACTTGGAGGGTCCCGGCCTATCCGGGGCCCCGGGTAAGGGCTAGACTGGTTCTACCCTTCCCTCAGAGACACTGGGACACTCTGGTCCTGATGTCTGTATCTTCTTCCTCATCTCTCTTCTTCCCTCTACCCTATCAGCTGCTTAAGTCTCTTCCTTTACTAACCCTGTTTCTATTTCAGGCTCTCCCGGACACCCCGGCTCTTCAACATACTATAACTAGATGGACAACCGAATTCTGTGCCATTCCTGTGATACCGCTCCCAGCTGCAGGGGTAAGTCATGAAATGTATTGGGCGGGGCTCCTTTCTCTTCCCCATGGCTGACGACACCCATTCTCCAGCGATTTTTAAAATCGCCTCCCATAATGTCCAGGGGATGAATTCCCCCTCTAAACGCCGCAAAGCCTTTGACCATTATAACCACAGAGGATATGATATCCTCTTTTTGCAGGAAACTCACTTTCCAAATAACTATAACCCGACCTTTATTAATCACAGATATCCCACCTTTTACTTGTCCAACGCGGGGGAAAAGAAGAGAGGGGTAGCAATTTGTCTATCTAAAAAGACTGCTTTCTCCTACACAACAACGATCAGGGACGGAGATGGCAGGTATATTTTGGTGAAGGGACATATTAACGGCACTCTTTATACCCTGATCTCATATTATGCTCCGAACCACGGACAAGCTTCCTTTTTCTCTTCCATGTTGAAATGCCTAGCTCCTCACATGGAAGGGAAAATTATAATGGGTGGGGACTCTAACATAATGTTTGATCAAATTAGGGATAAGACTGCTAGCGGACACCCCAAGTTCAGGAAACCACCAAAACAGAGTCTACGTATAGCCCGGCTTCTGCACTCCCTGGGACTGATTGACTCCTGGAGGGAACTCAACCCGTCTGCCATAGATTATACACACTTTTCAGCCCCACACGGGTCATATGCAAGAATAGACCACATCTTTGTTCCCACCTCCTCTATCCACCTAGTTAAACAGGCAAATATCCATGCTATCCCCTGGTCTGATCACTCACTGGTTCTTCTCCACGTGGAGGAGGGCCCACTTCTAAGGGGCCCTCAGCCATGGAGGTTGAACGAATCCATCCTCTCAAACCCGGTTCACTGTAAACTCCTGGAAAATGAGTTACGTGAATATTTCGCATTTAATGACAAAGACAATACTACCCCAGAGTTTTTATGGGGGGCCCATAAAACGGTCATGAGGGGAAGGATTATCCAACTCTCCTCTCGATTAAAAAGGGAACACCAAATAAACATAACAAATCTGGAGAAAGAATTCAGACTTGCCAGCAAACAACATAAAAAACATCCGACAGGCCCTTCCCTAGCCACTTTAGAAGCTGCCAGGCTAGCTCTGAATCTGGCCCTCACCTCACTTTCCGAAAAACGAATAGCGTGGACTAGAGGCAGGAATTATCTATTGTCTAATCAAATTGGGTCCACCCTTGCTCATAAATTGTCCCCTAAGGTTCGCACATACTCTATGCCCAAAATCAAAACCACCTCAGGACAACTAACCCAACATCCTCTCAAAATCCTAGAAAAGTTTACCGAGTTTTACAAAACTCTCTATTCTAAGAAAGACCCACAATCTCAAACCACTATAGATGACTTTCTTCGGGGAATCAACCCCACCATTTTTTCGGACGAACACCGAGATGCCTTAGAGGCTCCATTCACAGAAGCTGAGGTCAAAGAGGTGATTAAGGGTATGAAGAATGGCTCCGCCCCTGGTCCTGACGGGTTCTCCTCCCCATATTATAAAATCTACCAGGAGGTTCTCTCCCCTTACCTGGTCCGACTCTTCAACTATCTACAAGGAGGTAAGCCTATTGAAGTGAACGCTAACCTTGCTTTTATCTCTGTGATCCCAAAGCCTGGGAAGGATAACAGTGAGGTTGGCAACTATAGACCCATTTCCCTTATAAATGTTGATCTTAAGATTATGACTAAAATCTTGTCCAATAGACTCTCCAAATTTATAAACCTCTATATACATAAGGATCAAGTTGGGTTCATCCCAGGAAGGGCTCGGACCAGGTGAGGAGAGCGATAGACATTATATCCCTGATGAAATCAGGCTGGGATGGAGGAGCCCCTCAGGAAGGCCTTCTGCTCTCCCTGGATCTGCAGAAGGCATTCGACACGGTTTCATGGCCCTTTCTCTTTTCAGCTTTAGCTAAATGGGGGGTTGGACCCAAATTTCTCAGTAGCATAAAATCTCTTTACTCCTCCCCAATAGCTAAGATAAAACTGTGCGGTCATTATTCAGAACCCTTCCCAATAGCGAGGGGAACAAGACAAGGCTGCCCTATGTCCCCGCTTCTGTTCGCATTAGTGATTGAAATGCTAGCCATCAAAATTAGGTCCGACCCTGATATCCAGGGAGTGAGATGTGGTCCATCTCTCCACAAATGTGCACTGTTTGCGGACGATGTTCTCCTCTTTGTCACCTCTCCCATGACCTCGATTCCCAGCGCCTTTAGTCTTCTAGCAGAGTTTGGAGAAGCTTCTGGTCTCCAGGTCAACCTGTCCAAAACCCTCGCCTTAAATATTTCGACCCCGCAAAGGGAAGTGGACCGCCTCAAGGGGCAGTTCCCCTTCGGATGGAGATCCAACTACATACCTTATCTAGGTATCCACCTGTCCTCATCCCCAGACCAGCTCTATAAATATAATTACCCTCCCCTCTTTCGGAAACTGACCTATGACCTCTCACAATGGGCCCAACACCAATTGTCCTGGATAGGACGCATCGATGCCATCAAAATTACTCTCTTGCCACGTATCTTGTACTTGTTTCGCTCACTACCCATCCCGGTGCTTAAGACTCAATTATCCAGCCTCCAGTCCAAAGTTAACCGATTTATATGGGGGAAAACTGGTCACCGCTTCTCTAAAAATACCCTTTATAGACCCAGATCTAAAGGGGGCCTCGGGCTCCCCAATCTCTGGCATTACTATCAAGCGGCCCAGTTGACACGAATCTCCATAATCTATTTCCCGAGAGACAAACCGGATTGGGTGCACATAGAGAGGCAATCGATCCCTAAAAACACCATAGACTTTCTAATTTCGAGTCCCCCCAACTCCAGACCACCGGTAATGTCACCCTCCCTCTCTCACTCATTGTCCTTTTGCGATGTAATACGTAAAAAGAGCAATCTAATATCCACATGGCTCCCTCTTTCCCATCTCTTCCACAATCCTCGCTTTCCCCCAGGAATGAATATTGAGGCCTTCAAATGGTGGACCTAGAAAGGGTTATATCGACTTGGCCATTTCTTTAACGCAGGCGGACCCATTTCCTTTCAATACTGCACAACGAAACTCGAAATGCCCCCCAAAGAACGGTTCTGCTATATGCAAATCCGTCACTTCCTGCATACGGTTAAGGCAACTTCGTCACAACCCCTGTCAGTCACACCTTACGAGCAGTGTTGCTCGTCAGCCATGGATACTAGAGGTGGGATCTCGCTTATATACTCTCTACTTGCAGAGCCCCCTTTATGCTAAACTGGGAGCGGGATCTCAATATGGAGTGGGATC
The DNA here is from genome assembly GCA_018402905.1 of Glandirana rugosa. Classification (NCBI taxonomy): domain Eukaryota; kingdom Metazoa; phylum Chordata; class Amphibia; order Anura; family Ranidae; genus Glandirana; species Glandirana rugosa. The sequence continues at coordinate 736,489 of BLSH010413335.1, read as the reverse complement.
TCGAGACTTGGCACTCGAATATTGAAAAATCTTGCAAAGGGGTCCATAATACCACACTTAAAGAAGCTAACCTGAAGATCATAATGCGCTGGTATTTAGTTCCTACCCGCCTCGCCAAATATTATCCCCAGACATCTCCCCTCTGTTTTAGGGGATGTGACCACCTGGGGAACATCTATCATGTTTTTTGGTCTTGCCCCAAAATTAGAAGCTATTGGAATAAAATCTTCCGAATGATCCGCAAGGTTTCGGGAATTCCAGTCCCACTAGACCCGGCTACAGCCCTCTTAAATCAAGCAATCCCTGGCTGCCCAAAAGCAACTGCTTCTCTTATCCTTTTTATACTCATAGGAGCTAAGATAACTATCGCAAGGGCCTGGAAGACCCTCACGGTCTCATTCCATGCTGCCAAGCGGAAGATATCTTGGATTATGGCCCAAGAGAAGATCTCACACACGATACTAAATACCTCACCTCAATTCGATAAAATTTGGGAACCCTGGGCTAACTACATAGGGGCTCCGGGGAGGGAAAATGGGACTTAACCTAACAACACCCCCTCATCTGAAAAGTTGTCAGTACATTAACTGGGTGTCCAGAATAAAATTTTCCGGGACGGGTGCGCTCGGGAGGAGCCTGATCATTCCTCTTCTTCTTATTGGTTTCTTCTCTCTTCTCCTTTTTCTACCTCTCTTCACTCCTTTCTCACTCTCACTAAATCGTTTTTAATGGTTCGAGCTTGGGCGCCTAGTTACCATTCTCATCGGCATCGAAGTAAGCCCTCAGTTTATTTATGATTTTTTTTAGGGCTAACATATTTGTGTCACTTTTAGACCCATTTCATAGGGGGCGGGAAAGGGGACGGTTTGGGGCGGAAGGCACAGCTTGTTCCCGTTAGGGGTGCCTTCTTCCCAACCTTTCCTCATTGGGTCTTAGACCCATATCCCCCCCCCACCACCAAGAGCATTCCTAATGAGATTCAACTTTAACCTCTCATACCGTCTGATGGGAATACACTTTCAATGCTTTTAAGAAATCTACCCTGCGCCTTTCGTATCCAAGCAGAAAGTTCTTTAGATATCAGATATACTACTGCCTCCTGTGTAGAGGAGGTCCTTGGAGGCGGAGTGATATGGGTTGGTTGGAACATAAAGGTTCCTGCCGTGCCCGGGACGCTCCCCGTATTAGCCGATTCCTTTTGTGGCTAGGGGGACTGTTCCTCCTTGATCTCTCCGTGCGGCTCACGCGTCCCGTTTATGGGACCTCTTCTACACAGCGGATTCTAATTTCAATTCTGTAATGATACAAACCTGTTTATAGAATTATGTTAGTTACGATTTTATTATTCTATGATTGTAATTTTCTGGTATATCTGGATTGTTTGTTTGTTATGCCTAAACCAATAAAACTATTGAAATACAGAAGTATTAGAAGAAAATTAACCAAGGTCAAAGACTAAAACTGTACCATAACATGAGGATTACTTGGATATTGAAGTGCGTGTATATGATGTCATCAGTAGGATTAGTAATTTTCTGTGAAGCATGAGGTCCATGGGGCCCACTGCGCCATAAAGAGGCTTATTTTATTAGTTTGGGCTGCAAAGTGTTTTTCATATGAGTATTGAAATTGAACTCTTTGTATTATTTCTTCAACGTTAGGTGTCATAGTTGATTTCCATTCCGCTGTTACAGTTAGGCGTGCAGCTATTAATATATGGGTTACCATACTTCTATATTGTATTGGGATGTTGTTGATAGACATATTGAGTAGGTCTAGTTGGGGGTTAGGTCTAGTAATAAGGCCAGTTACTGAAGAAATTAGTTTAAAAACTGTTCCAGAAGCTGCATATACTTTTGCAATGCCATAGGATATGTTTTATGCTACCTCTTGCTCCACATTGTCTCCAACAGCCAATAGGCTCTGAATGGAAAATCTGGGACAGTCTCACTGGGGTTAAATACCTAAATAGCTTCTGTGGGTAATTGTTAACATTAATTCCCAGTGATTAGCACAGTGGAAGTAATGGTAACATGACTGGATAGCTCTTTGCCATTCTTTAAATGTAAATGTAGAGCCTAATTCCTTTTCCCAGTTAATCATATTAGATGTTTTTAGCAAATTCTTTTTTAAGTTGTATAAGAAAATAGAACCACGATAGCCCTTTAGGTTTGTCAAAATTATTTATCAGATAATGCCATACTTCTTTATGGATCTCATAGTGTTCTTCTGAGTGAGAGGTATGAAAGTGCTGCAATTGAATGTAGGTGTAAAACCTCGTACAACGGAACATCCAACTTTGGACCAAGTTGAATATTGGCTGTTGTGTTTCGCATACTGACATGAACTAAGCGATTGTACAACCAAGTCTGAAGTCTCGTACACATGGTGCCACAGTCGTACGACCGAATGGCCGAAATCGTATGTTGGCTGTTGTATCTCGTGTACTGACGTGCACTAAGCGGTCGTATGAGCAAGCCGAATGTAGTGACGTGTTACGAGCCTATAAAGAGGAAGTTCCGCCATCGTGCGCCACCCTTTGGGCTCCTTATCTAATTTCGTGTTAGCTGAAGTTTGGTGAGCATTGATTCACGACATTCAGATCGTTCCTGACCATTCGTCAACCAGCCATGTTGAGATCTAGAGAGAGAAATCTTTCTATTGTTGGCCTAGGAGTCCTAGCTTGGACCCAAAACCAACGTAGGAGAAGGAGGGAGAGGAGTTGTTGGACCAAAAATCGGTTACTTAACCGTGATCAATTAGGTCATATGGCTTTAGTCAGGGAGCTCCAGGAGAATAACAAAAAACATAAAACGTGTAGCGCTATGACTAAATGCAAATTAAAAAGTATTACAAAGATTATCAACTCAGGTCCTGGGAACAGCCCAGGAATAAGAATAAAGAAAGTCCTTAATGAAGTCCTTAATAGAGTCCACCAAGGATATTCAAAGTGGAGAATATGTGAAAATCGTGATAATAGAAATGGGTATCCAGTGCTTCAAAGTGCTCCACCACAACAAAGTGTATCCACCACCTTAAATGATTAAACACTCTTACCAGAGCTAAGCTGTTTAGACAGCATATAGAATCAATCCTGGCCAATCGTTGTCTGATAGCAGAGGTAGATCAGCGTCCCTCATACATAGGCAGCAGTCAAAAATGGTCATCAAGGTAAATTAAAGACCCAATCCACATAACCATTCCTCATACCAGGAAGTCAGCAGTATTCCATCCAAAAAGCAAAAAAGATCCGCACATAGTGTAACAACGTATGACAAAGGATTTATTTAAAAGTAGATACACTCACAAGTTCAAGAAGATAAAATAGCAGCAAGGAATTCCAGGCATAGGTTAGCGCAATGGAGAAGGTGTGGGGCTCACAGTACTCCGACGCGTTTCGTCTTAAAATACTTCCACTGGGAAGTTATCTTCTTGAACATGTAATTGTATCTACTTTTAAATAAATCCTTTGTCATACGTTATTACACTATGTGTGGATCTTTTTTTGCTTTTTGGATGGAATACTGCTGACTTCCTGGTATGAGGAATGGTTATGTCGATTGGGTCTTTAATTTACCTTGATGACCATTTTTAACTGCTGTCTATGTATGAGGGACACTGATCTACCTCTGCTAGACCAAAATGTGGAGGGTCTGAATTTTGTGTTTGTCGCAGATGAGGCATTTGGTCTTGGAGAACAGCTCATGAAGCCATTTCCTCAACGCAACCTGACAGCTGAGCAGAGATTCTTCAATTACAGACTTTCTCGTGCTCGAAGGGTGTTGGAAAACGCATTCAGAATTTTGTCTAATAGGTTCCGTCTATTTTTAATGCTCATAAACCTGGCATTGTATAAAATCAATCATGTGGTATTGTGCTGCTGCATCCAGCATATTTTTTTACGCAGGAATGCTAGCAGTGTTATGACCTCCATGCCCAGTGACATCGATCCAGCCCTGCCAGGCCCTAGTACATCGGCTGAAGGTCGTCCGTCATTGGATGCGATGGCAGACCTCCAGACTAGCCGTGCTACCTGCCACAGAGGGGCTGTGTCCTGGCAGACTTGATTCCTGATCGTGTTTAATGTTTTGTTGGCCTTATAAATTAATCATTCAGTTTAACTACTCTTGTCTGTCGTTATTATATGTATAAGATATGTTCTATATATGTATTTTATTTTGTTCCTTGCTCCAAGAGGGAAATCTAACCTTCATTTCTCCATGAGTATTTTGGTGTGCAGGGGGTCTGCTACATACACACACACACACACACAATGTTTTTGTTCTTCATGCATTCCCAACTGCTTCAAAGTTTTCCTGCTGAAATTCACATGAGTTGACAACATATAAGAGCACATTCACTCTGTAAATACATAAACTTAGGGAATTCACAGTTATAGATCAAGTAAAGAAGAAGCAACACACTGTTAGTATCAAAACTTTATATTACAAGCACATTCCGAGGTGCTTTTTAAGGTGTAAAAGTCATTTTAAAAACAGACATCAACCACACAAATATTTTAGGCCCCAAATGACAAAGTGTGTAAACATTTGCTCTATCCCATCAGGGGTTATCAAGTGTCATGTTTCTGGGGGGCAACCCCCCTTCCTCCAAACTAGAGTTTCTTGGAGAAAGGGGTGTTGAATCAGCGAAACGTGTGAGTTGATCCCATCAGGGGTTCTGACCTGATGCGTTTCGGGGGTGCCCCCCTTTATCAAAACTCAAGTAGCTTTGATAAAACAAAGATGTTTAAAAAATAAAAACGGTGTCTCCAAAAAACCAGGCCAAGTGCAACAAAATTTAAAATTTCCCTAGCATGTCCCCAACATCCGTCAATCGCCTGTAATTCTTTAGCTGCCCTTTGTATGTCCTCCAGCTCGGAACATCACCTCAGAATATTGCGGCGTAATCTGCCCACGGTGCATTGGGGCACCTCATGACCTGGTAAGAAGAGGAAAATGTATTAGGACAATGGTGATCAAGTGGCTGAGGGCCAACATAGTGATTTGGGGGCATTTCATTTTTTTCAAGTGATTTCCAAGTGAGATATTTTAATTGGTTGGTATTTGATGAATTTTATTGAGAGTCTTTCTTGTGAAGTTTTAGTATGAAGGTTGTGGCGATTCCCCTTTACTTGGTTGATACAGATTGAGCCGTAGTGGCTGAGCTGTGACACGTTTGAAATTTTTCAAGCAAAATTAATATATTTGTTAAAGCCAACAATAATAAAGGCCAAGGCCATAATTTATACCAAAGGAAACAAGATGTGTTTGTCTTTATTATTAACTGTTGCCTGCTGTCCCATGTAACAATAGACATGTCAATACACAAAAAGCAATATTAGAACATTACTTAAAAGGGCAAACTACTGGCTCACCCCCAGCTTCTTCCATTTCCAAATCAGGATGTTGGGGCAGCTGTTGGGATTCCATTTCCTCTAAAAAATAAAAATACAACATTCATTAAGCATCCCAAAGTCAAAACTGGTTCAACACATACATTTTTCTAGTTGACCAACCTTGGACTTGGGCTGGGATGCCCGATTCGGGCAGACTGGTCGTCTGGGGTTGGGGGGACTCTGGAGGATTTTCTGCCAAAAAAACAACAACAAAGGGAAGATGATAAACGGAAATAACAGCGCCTCTAAATATTCACCTCAAAATAATTCATACAGTGACTCTACATAATGTGAATAGATCGCATAAGTTAGAGCTATGAAGCTCCTAACAGCTTTCTTAAATAAACAAACATATAAAAAAATTTTTTCTAAACAAATTGATAAACTTTACAGAATTAAAGTGGCTAACGTGCTTATAAAGTGCTAAATAATGCTCCAAAGTGCTTCCGTGTAAAAATTATTAAACTCAAAGTTGAAATTAAGACATTTCAAATAGTTAAACAAATCTTTTTTAAAAAAATATACAAACAAATAAATTCTTTCGACAATCCTCGAAGTATCGAGATTGAATACGCTAGATAAGTGTAATACATCTCAGTGACATACTTAATAAAACTCCACTTATAAATCTCCGCGACAATAAAGGCAAATAGTAGAAGGGAAACAACAACAAAAAAACCGTCTTTTAGGAGGTCTCAGGGGGGTTGGGGTCTGCTGGTCAGACGGGCTTAGCCCGTAGGGTCGGGTTCAGGTTCCAACCAGTTGATCTTTTTACATACACAACTTGGTCAAAACTGAAACCCTACGAATTACTTACAACATAA
>BLSH010413335.1:717088-730257 GCA_018402905.1 Glandirana rugosa | reverse complement strand
TTTGATTGCCTTTAAAGGAGAGTGCGGCAGTTCCGGGTGTGATCCCGCAGTGAGATCCCGGGACCGAGCGGAGGATCCCCCCGGAGCCAGGGGCCGGGATAGCCATAGGCAACATTTCAAATCCATTATACTCTGGAGAAAACCGTCTTGATTTACAGTATCTGGGGATCTGCCGCATCTCTCCCCCCCCCCCATACAAGCTGCTTTTGACCTCTGACTGCAAAGCAGAAGGTCAATTGCTTTTGGTGAGTGGGGACACAGAGGGGGGCTTCTGGCACTGCATGCATCACTGGCATTAACCTTTTGAGCACGTTAAGAAGCACTTTGTTCACATTATTTGTGGAAGAATCTGTTGGTTACTCGCCAGCAAGAATCCCAGCATTTGGACACTTTATTTTATGTATTGATGATTTTGACACTATATGAACTTTGAGTTTAATAATTTTTACACGGAAGCACTTTGGAGCATTATTTAGCACTTTATAAGCACGTTAGCCACTTTAATTCTGTAAAGTTTATCAATTTGTTTAGAAAAAAATTTTTTATATGTTTGTTTATTTAAGAAAGCTGTTAGGAGCTTCATAGCTCTAACTTATGCGATCTATTCACATTATGTAGAGTCACTGTATGAATTATTTTGAGGTGAATATTTAGAGGCGCTGTTATTTCCGTTTATTAGTTTTAGAATCTCTACTCCTATTAGCAGCAGCCCCAGGTGTGTTGGCCTGCGTGTGATACGTATTCCCACACCTGTATATTCATAGGGATTTTCACTGGTTTTTAAGGGAAGGCGCTGTGTTTAATATTTAATCAAAGGGAAGATGATGCCACTTTCCACGGGCCAAATACTTGACAAGTGCCATCATTGGTAAACTCCTACAGCTGCCGCTGTATTAATGGGCACTGATGAATCAGTCAGCAGCCAGTTTAGTTAATTTAGGCCTGAATCCCCCGCCCTTTTGCCCACCTAGCAGCACCCCTGTCTGTGGCTTAATTTGTATTTTTGTCATTTTGCACTTATGTTCTGGGCGTGAAGGTGACCTGGATTCCGCCTCAGCTGACGGGCCAGGGGTGGGAGACTCCTTTGGTCCCTTGCGGGGGTGGGCCTCTTGTTTTTTCTGTTTCCCTGTTGAAAAATACAAAAATAAGATAAGTGTAAAAGCTAAAGGAATGTCTAAAAACAGTATCAAATTCTATTCTTTATATATGCTTTAATTTTAAATTCAAATTTGGAAGCCCAAGGCATACAAAGAGTTTCAAAACTCAACTATAATTCTCTCTAGCTACTTTTACCAAGAACAGAGCCAGACACCTAATTTACAGATATACATATTGCTTACATACAACGATTGCTTACTTTTTTCCAGGACTCGATGGATCTGGTACAGCTGATACTGCTCATGGTGTTTCAGGTCTGACCATCGTTTTCGGAGTTGACCTTTGGACCGCTGGACACCATGTTTTCGAGCCAGCCGACTCATGACCCGCTCTAAAATGTAATCTTTATGGCTGTTAGGCCTTTCATACTTCTCCTCCTTGCAGTCATAATCGTGGCCTTCCATAATGGCCACCATGTCCACCATCTCAGCCTTGGTCATGGGGGTGGCTTTCACTTTGTGATGGGATCCAGCACAGCTCGACTGGCTGCTGCTTCTGAAATCCGCAATCTTTCCTTCCGATCGGTCCCCAATCGTTCCGTGGAGTTGGTATGGATAGGAGAGCCATTCACACCCCAGCGACACGACGCACCTGAGAGCGGAGTTGCACGCATGCGCAGTGCATAAAGCCCAAACGCACGTTTGATGAAACAGCCGTAGGTAGGAGCATTGCGTGGAGAACGAACGTTTGAAAAAATGCTCATTATTTGTGATAACGAAGGTTCGATTGGAACTTCTGCCATAGGTGGGTAGTGGCCTATACTGCTTGGATTGTGGCATAGATGGGGATGAATGGGCTATACTGCTTAGATTGTGGCCTAGATGGGGATGAATGGGCTATACTGTTTGGATTGTGGCCTAGATTGGGTCCAGCTTAGGGGTATGCCGGATGAAGTTGCATGTCTTTGGAACATCAAGACCAAGGAGTATTTTAACCAGGTCTGAAGGCGGGCAGCTTGTGAGCAACTGTTAGAGCTGTGCAAACAGATAAACCCCAATGCCAATGTCGAATACATCAGAGACAAGATTGCCAACATGAGGACCACATATGGGAGGGAGGTCAAAAAATTCCAAGAATCCCAGAGGTCAGGAGCTGCAGCATCTGACGTATATGTGCCTAAGCTGTGGTACTTTGAGAGCCTTCAGTTTCTGAGAAACTCATCTGAGGCCAGGCCATCTCTATCCACCCTGCCCTCTACCTCTGCAGAGGCCATGGCTCCTACACCTGAGGATGAGGATCTTGACCCAGGTATAGTGTTGTTGAGCATATTGTAAAGATAAAATGCAATGATAATAACTAAGTCGGGAAATGGAAATTTGTTTGGATTGATGACCCACACAAACAAAGATATTCTAATAATGTCACTTTTTATACACAGGTCAGTGTCACAGAAATAGTGACTGAGGAGGAAGCAGCTGGCTCGTCCCTGGTTTGTGAATCCCAAATCCCTCCCCTACATGTTGGTCTTAAAAGGAAGAGAAAAACCCATCATGCAGAGTGCTTTGTCATTCTTCAGGCAGGCCACAGCCATCCTCCAGAGGGATCTAGACCAGGAGGAGTCATTTGCTGCCTATGCAGCTGCTAAACTCAAAAAAAGACTCCCTACCAGCGGAGCAGGTCTAAGGAGCTGATGACCCAAATGCTCTTCAAGGGGGAGAGGGGGCTCATTACGGACTACACAGAGCTCCATGAGAATGTGCCACCACCTACATCACCTACACCATCTCAACACCCATCCCAACCACCACACCAGCATGCTGGCCAGTGGCAATTTGTTCCCCATGGCCCCCACAGCAGCCCCATGGCAACCCCAACAGCCATGGCCTGGGGTTTATGGCCAATACTCCCATTGATGGTTTTCTTTTTTGTTCTGTATTTTTGTTCTTATTCTTTTAGTTTGTTTTTTACACATTTGTTTTTACACATTTTGATTATGTTAAGCACTTTTTTCTGTTATATTTAATTTAATTTAATTATATTTAATTAGCAGAACAAATGCATTTCTAATTTAATTTATGTTCTTTATTCTTGAAAATAAAGAACAATGAAAATAACAATGCTTGCCTATGTTTTTGGAGTAAAGTGACAGGTTTGAAGTAGGCAGTTACATTAAATAGAAAAGTTAGAACAATTAGCAAAGGATGAATAATACTTTAAATTTTGTAATTACATTTCAGAGATAATGATATTGGGGAAATGTTAAATAGAATAAAAGAGATTCACAATAATGCCAATTATATTTCTATCACTACTGAACAACTGTCTTTCATTACATTCGTAACATGAGTACCACTAGCAATGCATCTTCATTATTATCCTGTTGAAAAAGCTGCTAATGTGCGCTGCATTTTGCTATTTGAATTCAATTGCCGATAGACGAATGAATATGCATTGTGAAATTGGAACGTAGGTTTACACGAACGGACATTTCCGGACGTTCCTGACTTCGGAGCATGCGTGTTTTGCAGATACAACTTGTTGGACCAACTTCTCTGTATACACGGTACAACAGTCGTACGACTGCTTGCTTTCTGGTTTGCTCATCCAACTCCTGTCGTACGTCGGCTGTTCTAATCGCACGTACTAACGGTCGGATGATCGTACAACAAGCGGTCGTACGACCGTTTTCATACGACCGTTGCACCGTGTGTACGGGGCCTTTAGTCATTTTCAATCATTCTATATAACTGCATTGATTCCAAAGAAGAAACTGAGGGTTTTCCAATTACTATTAGTTGATTAATTGCATTGATTTTTGAATTAACACTCCATAAATATTCAGGTACAGTCAACTTTTGGCTAACAGGCTTTCACATATGATGCAAACATTGCAAAAATAGGTAGACATAGATAGATGAGATAGATAGATAGACATAGATAGATGCTGCTATTGTAGTACCACAATGAATCGATGCAATTTATAGCAAAGACCCCCCCCCCCTAAAAAAAAAAAAGGCTAGGCCTGTGATTTTAGTGCATACTCCTATCTCCTCATTCCCGAATCATGTGTGCTTTTTCCTCCAGTGTAATTGTTCAGAGTGGTACAAAGTTCTACTATAATCTACTTTACCCAAAACCAAGCCACAAATGTGTTAAAATCAATATCCAATCACTAACATGACAAACATACGTTACAGTATAACTAAAGGCAAATTTTTTTTTTCAGTGCCAGTTACCAGTTTTTATTGTTGTCTGTGCCCCCGTTAGGGAGATTCACCCTCTCTATTGGCCCTGTTTACCATTATCATTGAGAGTGAAAGTAAGAGAAATTACCTAAATTTGGGGTGGTCCCCAGAAAAGTAATAGAGGGAAAATCTTCCAATGGTGACCTGGGGGTCCCCAAGGAATTCCCTCGATTTACAAGGATTTCCTCTCACTTCCTGTTTGGCTATGGGGCAGGAAGTGAAGGGAAATCTCTGCAATGGGACACAGATGGCAAAAAATAAATCTGACAGGGTTATAACCCTTCCCTGCTCTCTCCAAAATGAAAAAAAAAAAAAATAGTTCTACTTTAAGCTCAAATTATTGAAATATTTTAAGTAATTACAGTTTTGATTGTCTTACAAAGAAAAGTAACTTACCTGCTTTTTCCAAAATAAGCACTAAAAAAGACAGAAGAGAAAGTTAATATAACATTTTATATTAATCTTACATATTAACCACTTCAGCCCCGGAAGGATTTCCCCCTTTATGAGCACTTTTTGGCAATTTGGCACTGCACGGTCGTGTGACATTGTACCCAAACAAAATTGGCGTCCTTTTTTTCCCACAAATAGAGCTTTCTTTTGGTGGTATTTAATCATCTCTGCGTCATTTCTGATCACCACCATAAACAAAGAACAACAATTTTGCAAAAAAAACAATATTTCTTACTTTTTGCTAAAATACAAGTCCAAAAATAAAAAATAAAAGAACAAATGTATTCATCAGTTTTGGCCGATATATATTCTTCCTCATATTTTTGGTATAAGAAAATGCAATCGGCGTATATTGATTGCATAAAAGTTGCCGTGCTTACGAACGATGAGAGTTAATTTATGTTTTTTTTATTTTTTTATTTACTAGTAATGGCGGCGATCTGCGATTTTTAGCGGGACTGCGACATTGCGGCGGACATGTTGGACACTTTTGACACTTTTTTGGAACCATTGGCATTTATACAGCGATCAGTGCTATGAAAATGCACTGATTACTCTGTAAATGTCACTGGCAGGGAAGAGGTTAACACTAGGGGGCGATCAAAGGGTTAAGTGTGTTCCCTGGGATGGGTTACTAACTGTATGGGGGCTGGGCTGGCTGGGGGAGGAGAGCGATCGCTGCTCTCATATACAGGAAGCCTACAATCACTCTCCTCTCCCCTGTCAGAATGGAGATTTGTGTGTTTACACACACGGATCCCCGTTCTGTCACTGCGGGGGGAGCGATTGCGGGTAGCCGGCAGACATCGAGTCCACCCTACCCCCTCCCTGGCTCCCCCCGCTACATAGTGAGCATGCGCCCACAACACTGATTCCCACTTTGCCGCTGTCGGGCGGTCGGGAAGTGGTTAATACATGTAAAGTTTTTTTTTTTTCCTGTTCATCTTCTGTTTAAATCTGTTAACCATCCCCAAGATTACAAAAGCCTTAAAAGCCTTTGAAGGTTACCTCATTTAAGATTCTGCTTTTTATATTTTTATAATAATGGACACAAGAAAACATAAAATAAATACTATAAACAGTAATTAAATTGTAATTATAGTGTGTTATTATTATGCTCGTTTAAAGTCCAATTCTAGACCAAATTTTATTTTAGTTTTGGCAATTTTGTCAGATTTTTATTGCTGTCTGTCGCGGTAACACACATGCAGTAATATAGCACTAAATGCATTGGACTAGATACCACATCACCAGCACATAATTATCCACCAGACAGACACTTATTTACACCAGCGACTTTTAGGATGCCAAATTAACATGCAGAAATTCAAATAACATCAAATTAAATTCTCTCTTATTTGGGTTATTCTTTAAAATAATTATTTAAAGCTTTTTATGAGGTTGATACAAACTTGTGTATTAGGAAAAACATACATTACATAAATGTCCCCATACTTATACCCTCAACCACAAACTAATCAGTAAACTGAGTTGTCTTTACTGTTCTGAACGTAAAATGTTCTAATCTGTGGAAGCTTTTGAAGGAGTACAGGGAGTTTGTTCCTCTTTTTTGATGGGGGATTATTTGAGATTCCGGTTAATCTTTGAAATGTCTTCCTGTGGTCACCATTGCCAGGAAATGACTGTAGACATATTAACGTAGATTCTAAAGTTGATGTAATGCACAACTTGATATTTAAGCACGGATCTATAGCTAGCCGGTGTTCCATATGCCTATAGCAGCCCCTGTTTGCTTTAGGCAAGCAGGCCTATGGGTAATTGATTGCCCCCAGGTCATAGAACATGATGCTATAGCTCCTGCACAAATGCCACTAAACAAGAGACGGGGAAGAAGACTTGTCGCCCTGAGGGTGATCAGGTAGTAGACAGCAGCTGGTAGCAAAATCCTGGGGCGGGCCAAGTTTAGGGCAGGGAGGGAGCAAGCCGAGTCCGAAAACAGTTCCAAGGTCCAAGCTGGTAGAAAGCAAGCATAGTCCGAAAACATTTCCAAGCTCAGGGCTGGTAGAAAGAAAGCTTAGTCCAAAAACAGTTTCAAGGCCAGGACAGGTAGAAAGCAAGCCTAGTCCGAAATCATTTCCAAGAAAGCAAATTTAGCTTGGTTAACAATCAAGTTCAGGCAGCAATCCAAAGAGTAAACCAGGTAAGGAAAAGGATGGTAACAAGAGAATTCAAGATCATAGCAGAGCTGGATCAGAGAAGCAAACAGACAGGGAGCAAGAATTCAAACTCTATCACAAACACAGAGCCACGTGCAGATGAGGTTTAAAGGCACCTCCTGTGCTAAGAACCAATTCAGTTAGAGGGCACATGGCCAAACACTTTACCCGGAGTAGCTAGGAGACTAAGGAGACCTTGCTGTTTTTTAAAGAGGAAGTAAACCCTGATGGGGTTTACTTCCTCTATGTTACCCTGGAATGTAAAAGCATAATAGGCTAGTATGCATCGCATATTAGCCCATTATGTGCCACTTACCTGCATTGGAAGCCCGCAATGTCCAGTGATGTCCCCGCTCCAGGCCGTGTCCATCTTCTGCTCCTCTTCTTTCCGGGGCCGCGATCTCCGGCTCTGTGACTGGCCCGAGTCGTGTGACGTCACTTCCGCACATGCCAGTCACGGCACGATCACAGTGAAGGAATAGCACGGAGGCTGTTTCTTCACTGCGCATGTGCCCGGTGACGTGGGCACATTGCAGTACACTGTATATCTCCTAAACCATGCAAGTTTGGGAGATATGCAGGGAACCTACAGGTAAACCTTATTATAGGCTTACCTGTAGGTTAAAGTGGTTGTCACGGGTTGACAACCACTTTAATTTCTTTGTTTTCAGTAGAGTAGAGAGGGTTTAGAACCCTGTCATAGGGTTGCTGTCTATGTCTGTTTGGCAACATTTCCCTTCAATTTCTGTCCTGGAGACAAAACAGCAAATAAGATAAAAACTCTCTGAAGTGATCTTCTAGATCAGGGTTTCTCAACCAGGGTTCTGTGGAACCCTAAGGTTCCTCCAGAGGTTGCTAGGAGTTCCTTGAGCAATGGTCAATATCAACCTCTCAGATAAATTCCCAATGATACCATTGATCTTTTTAGCTATCAGTAATGGGGGAATTCTTCCCAATGACCACAACTGTAAGGAGCATTCTTGCCATTGACCATCACACTAATGTATCATGAGTTGTTGATTTTTAATTTTTAGCCGGGGGTCCCCGAGACCGGAGAATAATTTTAAGGGTTCCTCTGTGTTGAAAAGGTTGAGAAAGGCTGTTCTAGATAGTTGGAACAGGTGTCCCCATTGGAAGATTAACCTGTTATTACCATTCTGGTGAAGCAGTAATATTTTGTATTTTAAATCCCTTTCTGCCTTGGTGACAATAGTCACCAAATTAAATAGAGAAGGTGAATCTCTCCAACGGGGACACCGAGAAAAGGGTTATAACCCTTCCCATGTCTGTCCATAATAATAAAAAAAAGATTTGACTTCAGATAAATCTCTCCATTAACAACACAGACAGATGAGTTCTAACCCTTCCCATGTCTATCCAAAACTAAAAAAAATACATTTCGGCTTTAGATAAACCTTAAGATAATTCATCATGTTGGTATCTTTTAGCTAAGCCTGCTTCCATGATGCAGTTGAAGTTACTCATAACGCCCAATTAGACATTTAGTGCATTTATAATGATCATTGACGATTGGTTATGGATTATGATACATTATACAATGATTTTTGCCTTAAAAATGAAACCATCGCTATTATAAGATGATAGATTTACTTTGTAATAAGAAAATAATAAATGTCATTTACTTACAGACCAACAGTGCAGAGAATTTTGGACTCATGTTGACTAGAAAATGTTCATAGAAGAAATGATGAATCATTTAAAAGAAGAAAATAAAATCTTACGTTCTTCCTCTATTTAACAAGTAGGCTGAAGCAAACATGACGACACTGATTTTTAGATAGTTTTGCAACCACAGACTAATTATAAAAAGCTATTTCTTAATGTCAGATCATATAGATACTGTAAATATTTTTTTTTACTAGTTGGCTTAAGTAGAAGATACCTTTTTTAGTATACGGTATAATAGTATACACAGTATCTCACATAAGTGGGTACACCCCTGACATTTTTGTAAATATTTTATCCTATCTTTTCATGTGACAACACTGAAGAAATGACACTTTGCTACAATGTAAAGTAGTGAGTGTACAGCTTGTATAACAGTGTAAATTTGCTGTCCCCTCAAAGTAACTCAACACACAGCCATTCATGTCTAAACCGCTGGCAACAAAAGTGAGTACGCCCCTAAGTGAAAATGTCCAAATTGGGCCCAATTAGCCATTTTCCCTCCCTGGTATCATGTGACTCGTTAGTGTTACAAGGTCTCAGGTGTGAATGGGGAGCAGGTGTGTTAAATTTGGTGTTATCGCTCTCACTCTCTCATGCTGGTCACTGGAAGTTCAACATGGCACCTCATGGCAAAGAACTCTCTGAGGATGTGAAAAAAAGAAATTTTGCTCTACATAAAGATGGCCTAGGCTATAAGAGGATTGCCAAAACCCTGAAACTGAGCTGCAGCATGGTGGCCAAGACCATACAGCGGTTTAACAGGACAGGTTCCACTCAGAACAGGCCTCACCATGGTCAACCAAAGAAGTTGAGTGCACATGCTCAGCATCATATCCAGAAGTTGTCTTTGGGAAATAGACGTATGAGTGCTGCCAGCATTGCTGCAGAGGTTGAAGGGGTGGGGGGTCAGCCTGTAAGTGCTCAGACCATACACCATACACTGCATCAAATTAATCTGCATGGCTGTTGTCCCAGAAGAAAACCTCTTCTAAAGATGATGCACAAGAAAGCCCGCAAACAGTTTGCTGAAGACAAGCAGACTAAGGACATGGATTACTGGAACCATGTCCTGTGGTCTGATGAGACCAAGATAAACTTATTTGGTTCAGATGGTGTCAAGTTTTCGTAGCGGCAACCAGGCGAGGAGTACAAAGACAAGTGTGTTTTGCCTATAAGCATGGTGGTGGGAGTGTCATGGTCTGGGGCTGCATGAGTGCTGCCAGCAATGGGGAGCTACAGTTCATTGAGGGAACCATGAATGCCAACATGTACTGTGACATACTGAAGCAGAACATGATCCGCTCCCTTCAGAGACTGGGCCGCAGGGCAGTATTCCAACATAACGACCCCAAACACACCTCCAAGATGACGACTGCCTTGTCAAAGAAGCTGAGGGTAAAGGTGATGGACTGGCCAAGCATGTCTCCAGACCTAAACCCTATTGAGCATCTGTGGGGAACCCTCAAACGGAAGGTGGAGGAGCGCAAGATCTCTAACGTCCACCAGCTCTGTGATGTCGTCATGGAGGGGTGGAAGAGAACTCCAGTGGCAACCTGTGAAGCTCTGGTGAACTCCATGCCCAAGAGGGTTAAGGCAGTGCTGGAAAATAATGGTGGCCACACAAAATATTGACACTTTGGGCCCAATTTGGACATTTTCACTTAGGGGTGTACTCACTTTTGTTGCCAGCGGTTTAGATATTAATGGCTGTGTGTTGAGTTATTTTGAGGGGACAGCTAATTTACACTGTTATACAAGCTGTACACTCACTACTTTACATTGTAGCAAATTGTCATTTCTTCAGTGTTGTCACATGAAAAGATAGAATAAAATATTTACAAAATGTGAGGGGTGTACTCACTTTTGTGAGATACTGTATTTTTGACTTTTTTTTTGGTGAATGCTCATTCACCAATACTCATTTACATGGGGGGTGCGATCTGAGGGCCCCCTTGTTAAAGGGGGCTTCCAGATTCCAATAAGCTCCCTGCCCGCAGACCCCCACAACCACAGCTCAGAGTTGTGGGGAAGAGGCCCTTGTCCCCATCAATATGGGGACAAGGTACTTTGGGGTGGGGAAGCAGAGTCCACCTTGCCCCAAAGCACCCCCCAATGTTGAGAGCATGTAGCCTGGTATGGTTCAGGAGGGGGGGTGCGCTCACTGCCCCCCCCCCCCATTTTCTGGCCTGCCAGGCTGCAAGCTCAGATAAAGGTCTGGTATGGATATTGGAAGAGAACCCACGCCGTTTTTTTGGTGGGGGTTCCCCTTAAAGTCCATACCAGACCGAAAATGCCTGGTATGGATTGGGGGGACCCCCACGCTGTTTTTTTTTTTTTTTACATTTTTTATTGCCAATAATGTTTTTTTTTCATTCAGCTATCAATGGGGAAGCCCATTGACAGCTGATGATTACTCATCTGTTGTTAACCACTTCAGCCCCGGAAGGATTTCCCACTTTAGGACCAGAGCACTTTTTGCGTTTCTGCACTGCGTCGCTTTAACTGACAATTGCGCGGTCGTGCGACGTTGTACCCAAACAAAATTTGCGTCCTTTTTTTCCCACAAATAGAGCTTTCTTTTGGTGGTATTTGATTCCCTCTGTGTCGTTTCTGATCGCCGATATAAACAAAAGAAGAGCGACAATTTTGCAAAAAAACCCAAATTTATTACTTTTTGATAAAATACAAATCCAAAAAAAAAAAATAAAAAAACATTTTTTTCCATCGGTTTTGGCCAATTTATTTTCTTCCTCATATTTTTGGTAAAAAAAATCGCAATCAGCGTTTATTGATTGGTTTGCACAAAATTTGCCGCGTTTACAGATGATGAGAATTCATTTCTGGGGTTTTTATTTTTGTTTATTTTTTACTAGTAATGGCAGCGATCTGCGATTTTTAGCGATACTGCGATATTGCAGCGGACATGTCGGACCATTCTGACACTTTTTTGGGACCATTGGCATTTATACAACGATCAGTGCTATAAAAATGCACTGATTACTGTGTAAATGCCATTGGCAGTGAAGGGGTTAACCTGCAGGGGGCACTCTAAGGGTTAACTGTGTTCCCTGGGCGTGTTCTAACTATGGGGGGACTGCCCTAACAGGGGAAGGGAAGTGGTCACAGCCTCCGTATACAGGAAGGCTGTGATCATCGCCCTTCCCCCTTCAACAGAACGGAGATCCGTGTTTACTTACACGGACCTCCGTTATTTCAGTGTGGGGGAGCCATCGCGGGTAGCCGGCGGCGATCGAGTCCGCCCCACCCGCTCCCTGGCTCCCCCCGAACACAGTGAGCGTGCGAGCGCGCCTCCGGCGGCGCGCGCGCTCACGATGCTAGTTATCGCGGCCGCCGTCCTGTGACGGCGGTTCGCGATAACGAGCCACCTTGTCGCCGTCACGCTGCGGCGGGCGGTCGGCAAGTGGTTAAGGACATAGCGGCTGACTTTCCAGGCCACTCCTTAACAACCAGCTATTCACTATGCCCTGATTGGGCAAAGCTTTGCCTAATCAGGACTTAGAATGCACCGTGCAGCGCAGTGCATTGTGGGACGCTTGGCGGACAAACATCCGAGCGCCCCACAAATTCAGGTGTTCTCTGAAAGGGCAAACTTTTGCTCAGCTCAAACTGTTCACCAAACTCTAGCAATTATATCTGTCCTGAGAAATGCCAAGCAGCCATTGCTGGAGAGTATGAAGACGACAAGTGGCTGCAGGTAATTAATGTACTAAGATGCAACAAAGGATAAAAAAACGGTGAAAATAAATATTTTATTGTAAAATGATACACAGTTCTTTAGAAAACTTTAAGTCTTTACATCTACTTTAGTAATACAAAGAAAAAACGTCAGGTTCTCAGTTTATGACCATCAAAGGACAGGCTTACCTGGGTATGGGAATACTGTAATCACTGTTAGATATCTTGCTGGCACACATGGGGGTTCTTTAGCTACCTTCAGTCAGTTTGGGTTTCTGGTGTGTTTTGGCACCTTTAGGAAGGATGGCACTTTCCAACTTGGAAGCTCAGATACAGGGGAGGGCTGGCAGCCGTAGGCCTGGGGGGCAAGTCCAGTCAAGTGGCCCATTGAACCACCGAATCAGCTCACCATCCATGCCCACCCAATGGGCCTAGCGGGATTTTCCCACCCACGGGTCCCGGCCGGGATGGAACCTAGGGCGATCCGGGTAACCCACCCGTACCTACCACTCGACTAAGCCACCAAGTTACCCGGTGAACTGACCTGAACGGGGGGTCCGGATGCCGACGGTCGGGAGGGGACATAGACTCGAAGGTTCAACCTTTCACGGTAGGAAGGATTTCCACGGTTTTGTGTGGTCTTTGGGTTTGACTGACTTCCATCGATTTCTTGGGGGTACACACGGTCGTTCTATAGATTGTCACTAATGTCATAAGGGTATGGGTCCATTCGGACAGGAAACTACCAGTATTTGACTCTTGGACTGCAAAAAAGAAACATAATGATTTCATCTACATTTCTGAATTTCAA
>BLSH010413335.1:688567-704542 GCA_018402905.1 Glandirana rugosa | reverse complement strand
AATTATGCGACCCCGGAGTCTGGCTTGTCTCATTATGTCCTCTTTCAGGCGGAAATCAACCAGGCATCCGATTATGTCCCTGGGGGGGTCGGTTTCTCTGCCCCTAGGGCGTAGGGCTCGGTGAATGCGTTCAAAGTCCACCGCTGTTTCAGGGGGTCTACCCAGCAAGTCGTTGAAAATGGATGATGCTGCTTGTGCGATTTGGTCGCTATCTACCGTTTCTGGTAGTCCCCTTATTCTAATGTTATGTCCACGGCATCTGTTCTCCAGGTCTTCAATGCTTCGGTGTATGTCCCTCAGTTGCGATGTTTGCGCTGCCATTGTGCGACTGTGGGCCGTGATAATTGTCTCGTGTCTGTCCACAGAGTCTTCTATGTCTTCCATGCGATTTGCTATAGCTTGCATGTCAAACCTCAGGTCTGCTATGGCTGCAGATAAAGTGTTTTTGATGTCAGCTGCTATTCCCCTGAGGTCTTCCATGCAAATGGCTTGTGGTGATGAGGCTGCTGGAGGTGTTGTTTGAGCTGGTGGAACTGTCATGTTGTGGTGTGGGTGAGGTTGCAGCGTGTGGGCGCTGAGACTCACCTCCAGTTCCTGGCTTGAGGCCTGTGGTTGAGAGTCCTCTCTGGAGCGGGACCTGGAGCGAAACATAGCCGGGATATTGGCGCTTAGTTGCGTGTCGGCTGTCCTGGGCGACCTGGAGCGGGCGGAATCTGATTTCCCCATTCTACAACGCGAGGTGGCAGTCTATTTCGGCCCAGGGGTGGCTTGCGGACTGGATCAGAGTGACGGAGCGTGGGGTCTAGGCCGCCATCTGCGAAGGGGGGTCCCCCCGAGTTACTGTTAAAAGCGGGTTGTTTCTGCACGTGTGGGGGGGCCTTGGGGCAGTGGGGTGCTGCCTAGGTGCCCGGGTGGTTGATTGTGGCTGTCTGTGGCTGTTGAGGTGAGCGCCGCTCGCGCGCGCGTTCCGGCGGGCCGAAAATTTAGGCCGGTGCTTGAGGAGCGGCCTAGGCCGCGTTTCAGAAAAGTCGTTTTTTTTGCCCCAAACTTGCCTTTTCTGATGCCTGATGGTCTTGGCAGTATGCTGGGATGGTTTTTGTTTGTGCTTTTGGCTTCTGCGAGGAGGATGCCTCTGGATAAGGTTTTCCTCTGACGGAGCCTCTCCTGCCTGCGTCCGTCTTCCTTGCTGGCCAGGCCACGCCGCCGTGTGATCTCTTTTTGCACATCTCAAAAAACCCCAAAAACGTGAACTGTCATACTGCCGTGATAAAACAGTTAGTTTCTAGGTCCCATGCTGAGTGGTTGCCGTGCTGCATTGTGAACACAGGAAGTGGCTCACTGGGTACAGGCACGGTTCAGAGAACACTTTGCATTTCCTAAAGGGATGCAAATTGTTCTCTAACTAGATCTTAATGTCACTACCCCACCACTTCACCTCATCTAATCAGAGATTGCTTTGTATCCATTGGGAAAATGCAAAGTATTCTGCTGCTCATGCCAAGCAAGCAACCTCCTGTGCAGCGGTGGCCCATCCATTACCGGTGCACGGGTGCCGCCCCCCCCATCCATGCGCCAGGCAGGGCGCCAGTCGCATGAATTCCAATGGGGGGGGTGTGTGTGTTTTTTTAAGCACGTGATTAGAGCCAGAGGCTCTAATAGGCTTCAAAAAAGGGTGGACTTGAGGTGCAGAGCACTGCACCTCAATCCCACGCAATTGTGTGACAATAGCAAATGAATATTTGCTATTGCCACACTGATCCTCCACCCAGCCTTTCAGGAAGCGGGTATTAAAACCCGTCACCCGATTGGCTGAAAGGAAAGGTGATCCTACTGGATGCCTAGGAGGACGAGGAAGGAGTCGCACAGAGAAAGCCGCCGTGATGCAGAGAGGACACAGGAGCCATTGCCAACTGCCTGTAGGAGCCCACAAACCGCCCGCTGCCCGCCACCCATAGGAGCCCGCAACCCAGCCGCCGCCCATAAGTGGGGTAAGTGCCGGGGGGGTGAGGGGTGCCTCCGACTGACCAACCGGGGGGGATGGTTGGTTGCGGCCCCCCTCCAAAAAAAACACCGGCCACCACTGCTCCTGTCTAAGCCACAGAGCAGTGGCCTTTCATGGACCCTGAAAGCTTTGCCAGCTTCCAGGGAAATCTTACAAGCTTGGATAATGCATAGTTACAATCCAAGTTGGACCAATTTAACTATGCAGAAAAATGCGTATCTGGAATTCTGCTTAAATACTTGATATCAGCCTGAACGTTTTAGCTGCATACTTCCCCATCCTATTGTCTTGAAACAAGAGACTGCCAGAGCTACAAATGAGATACATTATAGACCATCAAAAACCATGAAATTCACAGAAAGATTGCCATAACTTTTGTCATTTGTTCATGCGTTGACCCCTCTCCCCTTATTTTATTTTAAGTACAGACATTGCCCATAGCACAATTTCAAAATTGGTTCAACATTGTTCTTTCATTAGACTGGTGATCCAACAGGATGTCATTATTGTATGTAGACGTAACCTTACAGTCCAGTAGATAGTAAGCCGTCATTGGTATCACATTGGTGTCTTGGAGGTGTGGGTCCTTTATTTGCAGGTTCAAGAGATTTGATACATTTTATGTGAAAAAAGATGAAAAGGAAAGCAATTATCACCAGAAATCCTGAGATTATTATGCGGATCATGTCCTGTATCACTGCTGGATTATATTCACCTAAGAATAAGAAAAAAGAAAACAATTTTAAGCTCTCCAAAATTTTTCAAATAAAGAATACCAATGAATAACTTGCAGTTTACCTGAATATGTTGTTGTTTTTGTGTGACAGGAAGTGAGGGTGAAATCTTCCAAATAGGTAACCAATCAGAAGCTGTAAAACTTGCCGACTCTAACAAAAAAAAAGTATTGTCTGTAAGCGGGCTTTAGACTTGTATCAATCATTTCTCTACCTTTTCTTTTGAAACATTTTATTGGTGATAAAATATAAGACATACAGCAATGGAAGTCTAATAATGCAGAGCAAAAGGAAAGGTATCAACCGTAGTTAAGAAAATGGTCTACATGGGAGATGAATATTCAACAATATAAAATTATAACAAGAATGATGCAGTTGGGAAACAATGCATGATCCGTAGCCCGAGCGGAAAGGGTGGTAGGGGTGTGAGAGTTGTAGTCTATAGGCTACGAGACAGGTAGGAAGGGAAGAGAGGGGGGTTAGAGGAATAAAGAGGGGATATCCTTGCACCCAGCCTCCGGTTCTGGCTGTGGTCAGTGAAAAATGGAAGGTCCACTACCCTTGTTGGGGTCCGACATATGGCCCAGCCTGGATTGGGGATCAGGAGCTTCCAATTCCATTAAAGGTGGTGCGTGCTCTACCTTTTATGTCCAAATCTGGAATAATAATTTCTGGCCGCAACAGTACAAGCATAAGAAAATAATGTAAGCAAATGTACTTAGGGTGAATTTCACAGATGGCTCTTATAGAGCTGAATCTGTTTTTCCTCTCTTATGTTAACATGCACGCTCAGTAGCAACCATGTATTGGGTAAACTACATACAGCTCTTTCCCCTAAAATTGAAATTATTGGCAAAATAAAAAAATGATATACATGGCACAGTGTAATTGAGTTCCAGTACGGTGACTGGCGCATAGATATCTGCATGTGCATAGCATCGCTCATTGCAATGTGCGTGTGCACACACGTGTGCATGCATGCTCGAGTGTGTCCACAATTCTTGCGGCAGATGGACTATTTAACCACTTGCTGACCGCCGATAGGCATCTGATGGCGACAGAGTGGCTCTGTAAGGCAAAATGCCGTCATATGACGGCGGCTGCCAGATCGCGCGCCGCCGGAGGCGAGCCCGCGCGCTCACTGTGTCCGGGGAGGGCCAGGGAGCGGGTGCGGCGGATTCGATCTCCGCCGTCTACCCGCGATGCCTCCCCCCCCCCGGAGTGAAAGAACGGAGGTCCCTGTAAGTAAACACGGACCTCCGTTCTGTGAGAGGGGGAAGGACTGTGATCACAGCCTTCCTCTACATGGAAGCTGTGATCACTTCCCTTCCCCTGTTAGGGCAGCCCCCATATAGTAAGAACACGCCCAGGGAACCCAGTTAACCCTTAGAGCGCCCCCTGCAGGTTAACCCCTTTACTGCCAATGGCATTTACACAGTAATCAGTGCATTTTTATAGCACTGATCGCTGTATAAATGCCAATGGTCCCAAAAAAGTGTCAAAATGTTCCGACATGTCCGCCCCAATATCGCAGTACCGCTAAAAATCGCAGATCGCCGCCATTACTAGTAAAAAAAAAAAAACCCGAGAAATGAATTCTCATCATCCGTAAACGCGACCACTTTTGCGCAAACCAATCAATAAATGCCAATTGCAATTTTTTTAATCACAAATATGAGGAACAATATAAATCGGCCAAAACCGATGAAAAAAAATGTTTTTTTATATTTTTTTTTTTGGATTTGTATTTTAGCAAAAAGTAAGAAATTTGGGTTTTTTTGCAAAATTGTCGCTCTTCTTTTGTTCATAGCGGCGATCAGAAATGACGCAGCGGTGATCAAATACCACCAAAAGAAAGCTCTATTTGTGGGAAAAAAGGACGCAAATTTCGTTTGGATACAACGGCGCACGACCGCGCAATTTTCAGTTAAAGCGACACAGTGCCGAATCGCAAAAAGGGCTCTGGTCCTAAAGTGGGAAATCCTTCCGGGGCTGAAGTGGTTAAGGAATGTTCTTGCTCATTGTCAGTGCTGCCTGGTCTTCAGCTTTTCCTGTGTCCTGTGTGTATCCTGTACCTGCATTCTGTTGATGGCCCGGCTTGTTACTGACCTGATTCTCAATTCTGCTTGTACCTCTGCCCACCTGTTCCTGACCTCGGCTAGATTCCTGACTATGCTTCTGCCTACGCTTCTGTTCTTCGTTGTCCACCTGCTACTGACTTTGTCTACCTCTGTGACCTAGCTCCTGTTTCTGACTTGGCTTGATACTACTTCTGACTGTCTGCTTCGGCTGTCCTTTATAACCGCTCCCATCATTGCTTGCTGAGAACTCAAACAAGCCACACTTCCAGAACCTGCAGTACATATGGAGTGCCCCTTTAGCCTCAGCTGGTCCAGCATGCTTCACATCTGCTCCTGGTCTGATGTCCTGCCTAACTTGTTAAAGCGGAAGTATACACATCGATTTGATAGTGTCAATGAAGAGTTAATATTCCCAGTATGCCAGAAATGCTAGCTGTCTACTTGGTTGTGCTCTCAACCAAACTATCAAACATCCAATGGGTGGTGTCATAATGGATCACATGTGCAGCATCATGGCAGATGCAGATTTTTTTTTTTTTCATAATATTTTATTGAAGGAAAGTACATACAGTAATATCCGACAGTTATTACATATCAACGGTTTGAAGTATGGGAATAATTACAAATTTGGATTCAAAAAGAAAAGAAGTAAAGTAATGAGAACAAAGTAGGGCGGGTTAACACAATATTAATTTGGGGAGAAAGAAAGGTATGCAAATTTCAATATGTGTTTTAGCAAGATTTCCCTGGCGGACTATGACAAATTCAGAGGAGCAGTTACTATGTGTTACAACTCAGATCCAGTCTCTGTATTATTAGGGGTACAGGACCTTCTCAGAACCATCAAATGAAGAAGGTAGATGTTGGGTAGAAGGAGACCTTAGTTTCTTAAGTTGTTAAGTGATGACGTTTGGTTCTTGTGGTCGTGTGGGCTTTTGATTAACAACAAAAGGGGAGAGAGGAGAGTTATAAGATAAGGAGCGTCCATTAGAGAGAGTTAAAGGGAAGAGTGAAGAGTGGGGAAGGATAGGGAAGAGAAGGAAGGGGAGAGAAACAGGAGGGGGGAAAAGGGTTGTCTCAGCAGGACCCCAGCCGTCCCTTGAGAAGCGTAATCTATCTGCTTCCCATTGTGGGCAAGATATACCTCGTATTGGAGTCTATCAGAGTATGGCTATAGAGGGTAGGTTCAGGAGGTTTAGACAGTGGGGGGGGTGAATTGCCTGTGTCACAGAGAGGTAACGTAGGGGGGTGGTTTCATTTGTTTAACCACTTCAGCCCCGGAAGGATTTCGCACTTTAGGACCAGAGCCCTTTTTGCGATTCGGCGCTGCGTCGCTTTAACTGAAAATTGCGCGGTCGTGTGACGTTGTACCCAAACAAAATTTGCATCCTTTTTTTCCCACAAACAGAGATTTCTTTTGGTGGCATTTGATCACCGCTGGGTCATTTCTGATCGCCGCTATAAACAAAAGAAAAGCGACAATTTTGCAAAAAAACCCAAATTTCTTACTTTTTGCTAAAATACAAATCCAAAAAAAAAAAATATAAAAAAACATTTTTTTTCATCGGTTTTGGCCGATTTATATTCTTCCTCATATTTGTGATTAAAAAAATCGCAATCGGCGTTTATTGATTGGTTTGCGCAAAAGTGGTCGCGTTTACGGATGATGAGAATTCATTTCTGGGGTTTTTATTTTTTTTTTTATTTTTTACTAGTAATGGCGGCGATCTGCGATTTTTAGCGGTACTGCGATATTAGGGCGGACATGTCGGAACATTTTGACACTTTTTTGGGACCATTGGCATTTATACAGCGATCAGTGCTATAAAAATGCACTGATTACTGTGTAAATGCCATTGGCAGTGAAGGGGTTAACCTGCAGGGGGCGCTCTAAGGGTTAACAGTGTTCCCTGGGCGTGTTCTAACTGTGGGGGGACTGCCCTAGCTGGGGAAGGGAAGTGGTCACAGCTTCCGTGTAAAGGAAGGCTGTGATCACAGTCCTTCCCGCCTCACAGAACGGAGGTCTGTGTTTACTTACACGGACCTCCGTTCTTTCACTCCGGGGGGGCATCGCAGGTAGCCGGCGGAGATCAAATCCGCCGCACCCGCTCCCTGACCCTCCACGGACACAGTGAGCGTGCGGGCGCACCTCCGGCTCACTGTGCGCGATCTGGCAGCCGCCGTCATATTACGGCGTTTTGCCTTACAGAGCCACTCTGTCGCCGTCAAATGCCGATCAGCAGTCGGCAAGTGGTTAAGGAGAGGACAATGTTGATTTGTATCTGATCCAGCCCCACCAGATTTTGGAGAATTGTTGGATTTTATCCTGGGATATGCTGATCAGTTCTTCAATTCTTTCGATGTTGTTGACTCTGCTGCACCACTCCTCTCTCGATGGAATTTGTGTGGTGCGCCAGTGACCGGGAATGCACTGTCTAGCCGCATTGATTAAGATCATGGATAAGGATTTATGATATCTCTTTTTCGGGATGCAAGTGTAATGTAAAAGATAAGCAGAAGGAGAGAACTCCGGTGGATCTGAGGTGATTGAAGTGATCGTGTCATGGATTTGCTTCCAGAAAGGTTGTATTAAAGGGCATGACCACCAGATGTGTAACATCGAGCCCACCTCCCCATCACAGCACCAACATGACTTGGGGATCTGGGGTTAAAATTTGTTGATGAGCTCTGGTGTTCTGTACCATCTGGACAGGATTTAGTATCCACATTCTTGTGTGGCGACATTCAGTCTAAAAATAAAAAGGAAGATAAATAAGGAAAAAAATTGAAAGTGCCTCGTCCCTCTGAGCTTGCGTGCAGAAGCGAACGCATACGCAAGTTTTAAGTACCTAAGCTTGCCGCCATTCCACAAGCGTGTGCAATTTTAAAGCATGACATGTTAGATATCAATTTACACGGCGTAACATTATCTTTCACATTATACAATAAAATTCAGCTAACTTTACTGTTTTCTTATTGTTTAATTCAAAAAAGTGTATTTTTTGCAAACAAATTGTGTTTGTAAGACCGCTGCGCAAATATGGTGTGACATAAAGTATTGAAATGATCTCCATTTTATTCTCTAGGCTCTCTGCTAAAAAATATATATAATGTTTGGGGGTTCTAAGTAATTTTCTAGCAAAAAATGCTAATTTTAACTTGTAAACAACAAGTATCAAAAATAGGCCTGGTACTTAAAGCAAAGTTCCACCCAGAATAAATTTTTTTTTGGCATCCACTCTTTTAATACTAAATAGATGTAACCTTTTGTTTCCCTACTTTCAAACCGCCTAGTAATTACATGTATTTTTTACTCACAATTTTGTTTCTCTCACTGCTGGACTTTTCCATTTTATTTGAGGGCATCTGAAGCCCATCCTGGGTCTCTTGGCATCTCTTCCTGAAAGAAGTGCATGGTGGGTAACCGTCATGCACTCCTCAATCTCGGCCCGCCTTAAATCGTGTAATTTCCTGGAAATAACATGATTTTACAGTACAAGGAATCCCACTGATTCCTGGGAAATGATGAGTCACATCTCCCAGGAGGCCAGGGGAAGCAGGAAGTGAGGAAAAGAGCCTAGGACATAATAGGGGCAGATTACAGAGACCACCTAGCAACAAGTGACTTAGATTGAGTATAATTTTTCTTTTTTCCTTCAAAGGTAAGTCTATATAGGCAAAGGACTTGAATGATGTAAAAAAGTGTCTGACTGTAAACCTGACTGACTGTAAACCAATGTCAAGATTACTATTTCAGCCAGCAAAGGGGATACATGCATACCTAGTAAGAGTGTCTGGTATAGACAAAAGGATACCAGTAAACAGGCCAGCAGGGAGCAAGGAGGGCCATATCTCACCATTACCTGTCTCAGACAAGTACTAAGTGGGATTTTCCAGGCTTCTACAGTAATATAGTTGTATGTATTGGGTAACTTGTCTGGATGTTTCTGTAATAATAGTTTGTTTTACCAGTGCAGACAAAGAGGTGTTGATATAGAATGCTTTAATTCTAAAAAAAAGAGAAATACTTAAACACAAAGACATTACTACATGAAATAATAACAGAGAAACATTGTACATGGTTTTGGTTCTTTATTTTTCACTTTTTTTTACCAGTCTTGGAGCCATTGCTTCTATTAGACCGAGGCACAGCAGAAAACATTATGTTTTGCAGTGCAGGCTAATAATGCAACTTTCATTTACAAATATTAATACATAAATATGAAGGTTTTCATTTTTACCTAACAACAGTTATAGGAACATATTGGGCATTTTTTGGGGGGTTTTATTAGTAGTTGACCAGTTGGTGTTTTTACATTTAAGACACCAAAGGAATGCTCATCTTTTGTCAGTGCAGCCTATCTGTGAAATAGCTCACTGAAAAAGACACACCATGGTTAATATTTGTCAGCCTGCAAGCTTTACCTTGAGGAAGAGAGTCCAAATCCCCTGAAAAGTGTTGGATGTGAACATTTTTGACCAACTGTAGATAACTACTAATGAATCCTCATCACACACACAAAACTACCAGCCTAAGAAACCAGCACCCTGCTAAACATCTTAAAATAAGAGTAGAGCAGTCCAGGACCCACACAAGGTCAATTACTATCCGTCATGTTACTCTGCAACATAACACATGTAAACACGTGTGTGCGTTATTGTACCTTGATGATATACTCTACTGATTGTCAGATAGATAGATAGATAGATAGATAGATAGATAGACAGATAGATAGATAGATAGAAGTGCACAGGAAAGCTGAAAGGGATTCAAAGTTACGGAAGAGATCAAATTCACACCATATGTCACCTCACTGATGGTTTTGGCCTGGACAACCACCTATACCTCCTATAAATTCATTATATTCTTGAGCTGGGTTGGCGCTACCCTAAGGAGCTTTCTGACTGATATAGCTATTTAGTTAGTGCTTTTAAATAAAAGTATAAATAAATAAAATAAATAATAATTCTAAGTGATTCAAGCCACTATATTACATAAGGGTTACTTTCTGAAATCAATAAAACCTGTTTAAATCATATAAGTGACGTGGTAAATCCATTATTTAAATACATAATAAATACATATTGAATATAATGTGCCATACCGTGCTAAAAATATTAAAAAGTAATAATAAATTCACCAAGTTGTAATAATTTGTACTAACATAAATCCTTGACATAAATGAATTATAAATATATATAAAAAATATAAAAATCCCAGTGCTTCCTACTCCGTGCAGTTAATATAGCAAGTACATTAATAGCTGCTTCTAACAGAAAAAATAGTGTCCTTTAGATAAAGCATACAGGCGGTTTCCAAGGGATTCCACCGACTTTCTTTAGTGAGTCATACGTGCTCCCCTATAGATACCCTGCTTACCGGACAGCGCCACCCCACAAAGGGGTAAAACGCAGGGGCGCCTGTCTAGGAAGGTAGTAGGTGGTCTTTGGTAGGTCCTGTTTCCAGAGGGTCAATCCTGCTCTCCAGGTGTGTGTCCTAATCCAATTTGTGGATCACCAGCATCCTCCGTATATGGGGTTGGCATCCACGTTATAAAAGAAAAGGGACAACTTCATAGTGTATACCGATAAAATGCCAGTTGTTTTATTAAATTATAGGTATTTGTAAATAAAAAGTCCTATCCAGGTAGCAGAAAATGCGGGTCACTAAGTCCTATATCACTCCCTCGCTGCCTGCTGTTTAGTCTCTATAGTCCTTTGAAGAAGCCTCACACACTTCCCCTGTGTTTCGTCCAATGACGTCTTCTGAGCACCTCAGAAGACGTCATTGGACGAAACGCGTCAGTTGATAGCAGACCAACGCATCGTGTTACTTCCAGTCACTTCCGGTTCTCGCACAAGCCGCTGTTGGAACGCAAGCCCACACAGGGGAAGTGTGTGAGGCTTCTTCAAAGGACTATAGAGACTAAACAGCAGGCAGCGAGGGAGTGATATAGGACTTAGTGACCCGCATTTTCTGCTACCTGGATAGGACTTTTTATGTACAAATACCTATAATTTAATAAAACAACTGGCATTTTATCGGTATACACTATGGAGTTGTCACTTTTCTTTTATAACGTGGATGCCAACCCCATATACGGAGGATGCTGGTGATCTACAAATTGGATTAGGACACACACCTGGAGAGCAGGATTGACCCTCTGGAAACAGGACCTACCAAAGACCACCTACTACCTGCCTAGACAGGCGCCCCTGCGTTTTACCCCTTTGTGGGGTGGCGCTGTCCGGTAAGCAGGGTATCTATAGGGGAGCACGTATGACTCACGAAAGAAAGTCGGTGGAATCCCTTGGAAACCGCCTGTATGCTTTATCTAAAGGACACTATTTTTTCTGTTAGAAGCAGCTATTAATGTACTTGCTATATTAACTGCACGGAGTAGGAAGCACTGGGATTTTTATATTTTTAATATATATTTATAATTCATTTATATCAAGGATTTATGTTAATACAAATGATTACAACTTGGGGAATTTATTATTACTTTTTAATATTTTTAGCACGGTATGGCATATTATATTCAATATGTATTTATTATGTATTTAATTAATGGATTTACCACGGCACTTATATGATTTAAACAGGTTTTATTGATTTGAGAAAAGTAACCCTTATGTAATATAGTGGCTTGAATCACTTAGAATTAATTATTATTTATTTTATTTATTTATACTTTTATTTAAAAGCACTAACTAAATAGCTATATCAGTCAGAAAGCTCCTTAGGGTAGCGCCAACCCAGCTCAAGAATATATTGCTTTTAAACTTCTTGCACAGAGAAGTAACCACTGGGGGCAGCAAACCCTATTTTCATATTGTATAGCCTAAGTTCTAAATCCTCAGCGCAATACCTATTCACATCTCCTATAAATTCATGCCTTCAACCTTGAGGGAACTGGCCCAATTTGGTTAGAATAATGATCCCTGCAAATCAAGTAATCTCTACTAATGAACATAGGTTATTTTGATACACATACAACAAAAAGCAATAAAATATTTAGGACTTTAAAGGTGCTGAAACCTCCTTCTGGAATGATAGAGCTTACAGCATAGTGTTTGAAAATGTAATTTTATTAAAGTTACAAAAAGGTAAAACCATGTCTATATCAAATAGACATACAATTCTGATACTGCAGACTCTGCATGGAACATACTTCCCCTTAACCAAAGTACATGAATTCCTCTGTGATCATATATGTATACAATCATGGATAGCCAGGGCATACATTACTACACAAATATGAGGGGACGCATAACCCAACACGTTTCACTTTTTAGCTTCTTCAGGGGTTCCCTTTGAAGGGGAATGAATGTGATAGAGTTGCTGTAAGGAAATCAAAATAAGTACATAAAATATATGATCTCTAGTTCAAGATTAGTACATATAGTCATTCCATCCATACATGGTAGTTATAGGCACTTACTTAGGGTAGATAAATGCATATTTTATAGGGCCCTCTGAAGGACTTGCATATTCCCACTAATGCACTAGGACATGGGGCAGGTGTGTGTCTGCATAGGGCAAGATCGAAGTCAGATGGAGAAGTTCTTCCCATAGTTCAAAGAGGGGTCCATAACAAAGGGATTGGTAGCTCTGGCTGATTGGTCTCAAGTTTGGTCACAAGGTACTAAAACAAGAGATAATAGTATATAAAGTATCACTGCCGAATATCCATTACTACAAGAAGTTCAATGACCAGTACTGTAAGACATGCCTATGAAATATGAAACAAATGGTGTTTCTCTATTTTTTTTATGTTACTTAAGATCTGATCCTTATATGTTACGTCCCGCTATTAGATCCTGCCTATGCTTTTCCCATATGGATTTGAATAAGAAACATATTTCATAATTATGTCTTACAGTACTGGTCAGTGAACTTTTTGTAGTAAGGGATATTCGGCAGTGATGCTTTATGTACTATTATCTCATGTTTTAGTATCTTGTGACCAAACTTGTTACCAATCAGCCATAACTACCAATCCCTTTGTTATGGACCCCTCTTTGGCCTGTGGGAAGAACCTCTCCATCTGACTTCGATCTTGCCCGATCTTGCAGACAGACACCTGCCCCATTTCTTAGTGCATTAGTGGGAATATTCAAAGCCTTCAGAGGGCCCTTTAAAATACGTGGTGATCTACTCTATGTAAGTGTCTATAACTACCATGTATGGATGGAATTACTATGATATGTACTAATCTTGAATTAAAGATCATATATTATATGTACTTATTTTTTTCCTTACAGCAACTCTATCACATTCATTCCCCTTCAAAGAGAACCCCTGAAGAAGCTGAAAAGCGAAGCGCGTTTGGTTATGTGTCCCCTCATATTTGTGTAGTAATGTATGCCACAGCTATCCATGATTGTATGCATATATGATCACAGAGGAATTCATGTACTTTGGTTAAGGGGAAGTACAGTTGTGCTCATAAGTTTACATACCCTGGTAGATCCATTTGGGTAGTTTCTGTTGTCATTATGATTTAAAAAGAGTAAACACAGTTGACTGATAATACATGGCTTCAGCCAAACACCAACCATGAGTGAAAGAAATGTTTTTGTGTTATCATTCATATTCTCTGTAAAATGGCCAAGAAATCATAAATTCTGCCAAGGTAAGTAAACTTATGAGCACAACTGTATGTTCTATGCAGAGTCTGCTGTATCACCATTTTGTGTCTATTTGATATAGACGTGATTTTAACTTTTTGTAACTTTAATAAAATTGAATTTTTAAACACTATGTTGTAAGCTCTATCATTCCAGAAAGAGGTTTCAGCACCTTTAAAGTCCCAAATATTTTTCTGCTTTTTGTTGTATAGGTTTCTCTCGGGATGTGGTGCTAAGCATCAACTGAACTACAGATGATGGAGCACTATTCCTCCCACTGATACCAACAATAGGACACTATTCCTCCCACTGATACCAACAATGGGACACTATCCCTCCCACTGATACCAACAATATGACACTATTCCTCC
This sequence comes from Glandirana rugosa, assembly GCA_018402905.1. Taxonomy (NCBI): domain Eukaryota; kingdom Metazoa; phylum Chordata; class Amphibia; order Anura; family Ranidae; genus Glandirana; species Glandirana rugosa. Next base: position 690,720 of record BLSH010413335.1, on the reverse strand, counting down.
CACTGATACCAACAATGGGACACTATTCCTCCCACTGATACCAATGATGGGGTTATTTTCCTCCCACTGATACCAATGATGGAGCACTATTCCTCCCACTGATACCAATGATGGAGCACTATTCATTCCACTGATATCCATGATGGGGCACTATTCCTCCTACTGATATAAATGATGGGGCACTATTCCTCCCACTGATACCAATGATGGGACTCTTTTCCTCCCACTCATATCCATGATGGGGCACTATTCCTCCAATTGATATAAATGATGGCACTATTCTTCCCACTGATATCCATGATGGGGCACTATTCCTCCAATTGATATAAATGATGGGGCACTATTCTTCCCACTGATATCCATGATGGGGCACTATTCCTCCAATTGATATAAATGATGGCACTATTCTTCCCACTGATATCCATGATGGGGCACTATTCCTCCCACTGATACCAGTGATGGGACTCCTTTCCTCTCACTGATACCAATCAAGGGACACTTTTCCTCTCAGTGATACCAACAATGGGGCACTAGAATTGCACAGTGATTTGGGTCTAAAACCAAATAATAAATCACTATTTGCTGTTTTTCATCAGTCTGTTATTTTATACAGCCATTCTCAACCACTGTTCCGTGGATACCCACTGATACCAATGATGGGGTGCTATTCTTCCCACTACAACCAACGATGGGGCACTATTCCTCCTCCTACTGACCACAGGCACTGTCTAATTTATTTACTCTCCTTGACCACTGACCATAAGGCATTGTTTACTGTAAAACAATCACAATATATCAGAACAGAAATAGGAGACTGCCGGAGTTGCAGAGTGGATAAAATTCAGATCTAAAATGCGAGGCCACCAGATGTGGTGAAATTCACACAAACACTTTGACAACAATTTCTGTCACTCATTTAATCCTTCAGACCTCCTCCCTTATTTCAGTGGTAAATGAGGAACGGTAAGTGAGTAAGTAGGGAACGACCACTATAGGTCTCATAGGACATTACATCTCCTGTACTAGAAATGATGGGTATGAATAGAACATTGCACAAAACTACTTTATTTGGACTGGTGATCCAAGACAGTGTAGACAGGCTCAGAAAATCCAGTAGGTATAAATCCATCAGTCTTTATCACAGTCTTAGGGCGCGGGATCCTTCATTTACAGTTTTAAGACCTTTCATAAATTTCACATGATAAAAGATGAAAACGAAAGCAATGATCAGTATAAATCCTGATATTATTAGCCGGATTATGTTCTGCTTAGCTGATGATTTTTTGTTAATTTCACCTAAAAAAAAAAAGAAAATCTTGAATGCCACAGTAATTTGGGTCCAGAAAAACTAAATAATAAATTACTTTTTTTCATCACTCTTTTATACCATACAGTACAGCCATCCTCAACTAGGGTTCCTCTATAGCAGTGGTTCTCAACTCCGGTCCTCGGGACCCACCAACATGCCAGACTTTAAGTATTACCTTGGGGAGATGCAGACTAGAATACTGCAATCACTGAGCAGCAAATTATATCACCTGTGATGTATTTCAGTTATCCTGCAAACCTGGCCTGTAACCCTAGTCACCCTTCTTACGGGGAAAGGTCACGACCAGTCTTACGGTGGGGGGGGGGGGGGCTCAATTTTTCTAGTAACTACGATATGGTATTAGAAACGGTTCACTAAAACCGAGACCTTGATACGTCCGTGGTAATTAACCCTCCACTTAATCAGTGTACAGTTCCTTGAGAATTGTTGGATATCTCGTCACCAAGAGTTGGGGACAGGAGCCCTGGGTGATTGTCCGGTCCAAACGTCCTATTGACTTTATGTAGTGTCCACTATATTAAACGACGAGTCACTAACGTCATAAGATCAGACGTAGAGGGGTTCCATTATGAATTTCAGACCGTACAACCACCCAGGGCTCCTGGCCTCAACTCTTGGTGACGATATCTCCTTGGGATCAACTCCTACCGACATGACATACCATATTTTCTCACTACTTTTTTTCATTAAATAATAAATCAAAAAGACCTGGGTTTAATGACACCGTAAGTTCTAAAAGAAAAAAAAAAATCCACTTTAATTGTTTTTTAGTAGTCGATTCGTCTTGTATTAGGCCGATTATTATAGTCCTAAATATGACTAG
>BLSH010413335.1:641485-679643 GCA_018402905.1 Glandirana rugosa | reverse complement strand
TTCCCGTTTTTTTACTTGATTTTAATTTATTTTCCCTATCCCCATTTATTTGTAGGGCACTTGCCCTAGTTTGAAGATGATTTTAGAACAGTTATATGGCTTCTACCATTAATTAATACTTTTCAGACACAGTTTGAAGATGATCCACATTCACCTCCATTTTTGCTTTTTTTATGTTTTTATTTTTTAAAAAATATTTACAGTTATTTCCCTGTCCCCATTTTTTTGTAGGGCACTTGCCCTACCCTTACCCCCATTTTACTTCCTTTTGCAGCCCTCTGGGGCTTTCCAGGACTTTGTTACAGCCATTTTTGTGCATAAAAGTTCGGGTCCCCATTGATTTCAATGGGGTTCGTTGTCCGTGCGATCGTTCGGGTTCCGTCCGGACCCGGACCCGGACTTTGTCCCGAAGTTCGGACGGACCAGCAGAACCCGAACTTCCAGAGGTTCGCTCAACTCTATTAGGAAGATTTAATTCTGGTTTGCTGGAATCACTGTGGCTGCATGTGATTAGTCAGGTCTACTCAATGTTTCAGGTGCTGCAGGTTTGATTGTTTCCTCTGTTTTCTGGAGAACTGTAGATCCCTCTAGAACATAGGTGTGGAGCAATGTAAATAGTAGCACAAATATGTATTTATACAGCTCTGGAGAGTTGCCCTGAATGTTGCTGGGAGTCTGTATAAATAATCTGAGACACAGCTCCTTGGGGTCTTTTCCTTCAGTAGAGGAACACAGCCTGGAGGGCTTGCTGCCCTCTGGGCAGCCCTGCTGTGTGCTTGCTGTTCGTGAGGCCTCAGGTGGGCAACCTGAGACCCCGGATGTTGAAGTTACAAAGAGCTGACTGAAGATGATGGAAGGAGGCAACTAACTTTCCAAGGACATTTGTGAGTGCAGTCAGTAGGAGAAATCTTAAGGACTTTTAGGCTGCTCTGGTGATAGAGCGTCAGCTGTGTGTTTGTCTACAAGAGAAATCTTAAAAGGACACCTGAACAGTAAAGTCTATCTAGTTCTGTGTGAAGAGACTCTGCTTTGATTGCTCAAAAAAACAAGCTTTTGTGTTTTTGACTGCTTCTACTACAAAGCCAAGTTCACAGTTTGCTTTTGCATTTTTGCTTCAGTTATACAGAAGGAAATGTACTATCCTCATCTTGTACACAGCTCTTTGGGAGTATCCCACTTAAATTCCCCAACCCTATTCAAGTTACCCTAAAAATAAAAACACAAAAAGGACACCCTCTTGGGCCAAAGAGTGACTATGATTGTGTGCCTTGGCTGCAGAGCAACTAGTGGGACAAGGAATCAGGGCAATTTCCCACGGCTCCATTGAGGGTAGCTGTTAAGTCCCAGGTAGTGAGCCTGACGGTCGGGGGTGGCCTCTCCTACGACTCCTGTTCGTGGGACCGCTGGAGTTGGGACAGCGGCCACAGGAGCATGGTGGGGTAAGAGTGCCTGTAGAAGTCCAAGAGTATCCGTCAGCAGTGGTCAGGAGATGTGCTGGAAGGGTGCTGGTGTTCCAAGCAGGATACTTGGTGGGACCAGATGGTCGCAGGCACAGCAGCAGAGTCAGGGACAAGCAGGGTCGGCAACGGGCTGGCAGCAGAAGTACAGAAGGATCAGGCAATCGGGTGGTCGTAGGCAAGCCGGGGGTCGGTATAGGCAGAGTTTAGGCAAGGTCGGAACAGGCCGGGTCACAGAAACAGGTAACAGGTTACAGATCGCTCAGGAAAACAGGTTACACGCTGTAGATCAGCCAGCACTTGTTGGAGGGTGTGCACAGCTGAAATAGAGCCGTTTGGCGCCGTTTCCGGCGCAATCGGGCGCGCGTGAACGCGCAAATAGCGGCCAAAGAGTCCAAAAATGCAGGATTTTCCATAACAGTAGCGTTACATACATTTCTTTTAACTCACTGCTACATATTTAATCTTTTCCTGCTCAACCAAAATCAAGTATGAGGGACTTACCTTTTACAGATATAACATCTTCTCCGTTGTGCTTAAAATAAAATAAATCGTGATAGACCTCTTTTCTACATTTATATCTACCGGATCTGTCCATTGTAATGTTTCTTATGTGTAACACAGAATCAGATTCCCAGTTCCTTATCAGGACATTGTTCTTGTAAAATTTAGTCTGCCTTGCAGAATATCCAGGATAATGGTGACATTTCAGAGTCACATCATCACCTTCATGAACATAGAGAGGAATCTGGAGGATCACCCAGTCTGAAAAACAAAATGATATAAGCAAGGATAACCAAAAGATGGCCAACTTTTTTATGGCATTTTTTTAGCCCAACAAATGCTCCCAGCCCTCCTAATGTAATATTGTATGATGCCATATCTCATGCCAAATGAAAAACATCAAATATAAAGGCAGAAAATGGTAGGTCCTGGAGAGTCACTCCAGATCCTTTGGTTGACTTTGTGATGGTCGCAGCATGGTAAAGGGCCAATCACTTTATCACAGGAGATTGGAACTGGACTACCTTAGAGATATAAACTCACTGGCCACTTTATTAGGTTCACCTGTTCAATTACTTGGTAACACAAATTGCTAATCAGCCAATCACATGGCAGCAACTCAGTGCATATAGGCATCTTGGGGAACACGGCTTGTTAAAGTTCATGCCGAGCATTAAGAATGGGGAAGAAAGGGGATTTAAGTGACTTTGAATGTGGCATGGTTGTTTGCGCCAGACAGGCTGGTCTACTGGGATTTGCACGCACAATCATCTCTCGGGTTTACAGAGAATGTTCTAAAAAAGAGAAAATATCCAGCGAGTGGCAGTTGTGTGGGCAAAAATACCTTTTTGTTGTCAGAGGTCAAAGGATAATGGGAAAACTGGTTCTAGATGATAAAAAGGCAACAGTAACTCAAATAAACACTTGTTACAACCAAGGTATGCAGAATACCATCTCTGAATGCACAAACACATCAAATCTTCAAGCAGATTGGCTACAGCAGCAGAAGACCACACCGGGTGCCACTCCTGTCACCTAAGAACAGGAAACCGAGGCTACAATTCGCACATGATCACCAAAATTGGACAATAGAAGATTGGAAAAAACGTTGCCTGGTCTGATGAGTCACAATTTCAGCTGTGACATTCAGATGGTGGGGTCGGAATTTGGCATAAACAACATAAAGGCATGGATCCATCCTGCCTTGTATGAACGGTTCAGGCTGGTGGTGGTGGTGTAATGGCGTGGGGGATACTTTCTTGGCACACTTTGGCCCCTTAGTACCAATTGAGCATCTTTTAAATGCCACAGCCTACCTGAGGACTGTTGCTGACCATGTCCATCCCTTTATGACTACAGTGTACCCATCTTTAGAGTTGAGCAAACCCGAACTGTAAAGTTCGGGTTCGTACCGAACTTTGGGGTGTCCGTGACCTGAACCCGGACATTTGAAAAAAGTTTGGGTTCGAGTTCTAGGTTTGGGTATTTGATCACGCATGTTGAATAGCTGCAGGGCAGCCAATCAACAAGCGTTTCACTGGTTTTCCCTAGAAGCTATCACAGCCATGCCTACTAATGGCATGGCTGTGATTGGCCAGTGCATCATGTGACCCAGCCTCTATATGAGGCTGGAGTCACAGTGTTGCATGTCACATGCTCTCTGGGTAGTGTAGGGAGAGGATGCTGCCGGTGCTGTGAGGGACAGTTTGCAGATAGATAGATAGGTAGAGATTACTACTTCTACTGCTTTTAGGGACAGATTGCAGATCTCATCCTGCATTACAGAACGATCTGACTGGACTAGGTAGAGTCTACTGCTTAGAGGGACAGATTATTGTTCTAAAATCATCTCCTAGTTCTATAGGGTCAGGTTTCTGCTGTTGCTGTAAGGGACAGATTATTGTTCTAAAATCATTTTGCAGCCCTCTAGCACTTTCCAGGACTCTTTTACAGTCATTTTGTGCCGAAAAGTTTGGGTCCCCATTGAATTCAATGGGGTTCGGGGTAAAGTTCGGGTCAAGTTTGGTACCGAACACTGACTTTTTTCCGAAGTTCGGCCGAACCCACCGAACCCGAACATCCACGGGTTCGTACAACTCTAGGCATCTTCTGATGGCTCCTTCCAGCATTATAATGCACCATGTCACAAACCCCCAATCATCTCACCACTGGTTTCCTGAACATGACGAGGTCACTGTACTCCAATGGCCTCCACACTCACCAGATCTCAATCTAATAGAGCACCTTTGGGATGCAGCAACTGTGTGATGCCATCATGTCAATATGAACCAAAATCTCTGAGGAACATTTCCAACACCTTGTTGAATCTATGCCACAAAGAATTAAGGCAGTTCTGAAGGCAAAAGCGGGTACAACCCAGGACTAGCAAGGTCTACCTAATAAAGTGTTTGGTGAGTGTATAAGTTAGTTAGTTGGTTGGCAACATAGGATCACAGTTGGGAGAAAGGGACAGAGCATTGTCACTCTATAACAGAAACTGGCCAAACAAGGATCTTCACGGCAGGATCACCTTTTTTAACCATTTGAAGACCACCCCATATACTTTTACACCGGCAGTTCTAAGTGGTATACCGTGATGAGCGGTACCGCTACAGGCATCACCTCGGTATTGTTTTTTTTGCTCCAGGCAATTCTCATAGGTGTGCAAAGCCTATTGCATTAGGGTGTGCACCCCAAAACTCAAACACACATGAATGCCACCTCCTGTCACAGGGAGGAGGCTCTGATTGTGGGAGACAGCTGATTGGGAGCAAATTACGTTACATCCTAAGTATAGGTGTAACGTGTTCCTACAGTTGACCCTAGCCTTTAACATAATGAGGGCATTTACAAAGGCCACTGACACCCCAACCACCCACCTGGTGCCACCCCTGGAAAATGCTAACGCACATGGGGGGATTAGGGTGTGCCCAGGCACACCCGGCACACCATGTGCGCACACCTATTGCAATTCTCTTTTTGTAAAAGCAATCCTAAAAGCAGAGGGCCTGCCACTGCTTATTGTTATCACAGGGGGTGTTTACATTCCGTGTGACAGCAATTAAAGTGATAACCAAAAAAAAAAAATTAGACAGTGTATAAAAGAAAAAAAAAAATTGCTTGCGTGCAAAGGTGAACACAAGCGTTGGTCACACACACGGCAGCCCCACACATGTTAAGAGCAATAATTCTAGCACCAGACCTACTGTGTAACTCTAAACTGGTAAAATGTAAAGGCTTTTAAATTGTCATCTATGGAGATTTTTAAATACCATCGTTTGGAGCCATTCCACCAAAGTGCGTACTTTAAAACGTGACTTGTTGGGTATTTATTTACTTGGCATAACACGTCTTTTATATTTTACCAAATAACTCCGTATTAATATTGTGTTGGTGTGCATTAAAATTCTTTAAAGGGTATTTAAAGAAAAAAAATGCATTTGAACAACCACTGCACAAATACCATGTGACATAAAAATAGCTAAACCCACCATTTTATTCTCTAGGGTCTCTGCCAAAAACAAAAAAAATATTGTTTGGTAATTCAGTAATTTTATAGCAAAAAAAAGCTGATTTTTACATGTAAACAAAAAGTGTCAGAATAGGCCTGGTCTTACTTTTGAATTGACATTAAAGAAGTAAAAGCTTATGTGAAGTGATTGGGTTTACATATTCTTTAACTATTTTCTATTTCTAATCCACAGATTAGACATGTGCGGTTAGTTTAGTTCCAAATTAAATTTCAGACGAATTTTCGTTTTTTGGAAATTCGCATGTATCCGAATTTCCGAATTACAATAGTACCGAATTTAAACGAATCCGAAATAAGGAGAAAAAAAATTCGGACAAAATTCAAATTCAAATCATTTTCGAATCGTTTTTGAATACTTTTCGAATTTGAAAAGTATTCAGCCTTAAAAAGTCAGGAAATTGCCTGGGCAGCTGCCATTTCCTGAAACCGGAAGTGACCTCACCAAAACAGGAAATTACCTCATCAAAACAGGAAGTGCCCTCATCAAAACCGGAAGTGACCTTTAAGCACCTTTCTTCTTGACATTTTAGGCTTTAAGGCCTTGTTGCATCCTTTTTTGGGACTTTGAAGCCTTTTTGCATTCGTTTTGGGGAGTTTTGATCCAGTTTTGACACATATTCTGCCACCCTCTGCCACCCGAAATGTCCTCGAATTTGAATCGTTTTCCAATTTCCAAAGAGAACAAAATGAAAAGAAAGCAAAAGAAAACAAAGGAATATAACAACAAAAAACAAAACAAAACAATAGACTAGAAAACAATATAACAGAAAACAAAAGAATAGAATACAACAGAGTAAAACAGCTCTGCTCCACTCCACCACATTATATTCTTTCATTTTCTGTTATATTCCCCTCTATTGTATTCTATCTTTTTCTATTCTATTCCTCCACTTTCCACTCCACCCCATTCTCCTTGGAAATTGGAAAACAATTCGAATTAGAAAACTTTTGAATTCGAAAACTATTCGAAATTGATAAACGAAACTAATTCCGAAAACGAATTAAACGAATGACACAAATCTAACTAAACTAATTTATGTAAATAACGAATCGAAACAAAACTAAACAATTTTTTTTACGCTCTGCACATGTCTACCACAGATGGGTAAAACTATAGATCCATTTAATCACCTTTACTGACTTGCAGTTGAATGAAGTCACTTCTCTCAGTATAATCGCCTTCACACTGGTAATTCCCATTGTGTGTGGTTTCTGCACTTGTAATTTCAAAGCTTTGTCCTGTGTGTATCCTGTTATTATCCTTGTACCAGGAGTAGCTCATATTTACTGGACTAGCCAGCTTCACATCACACGTCATTGTTATCGTCTCTCCTTGGAAGATCTTGTTCCAGCATGGAGTTAAGGCCACCACAGGTCTCTCTTTTGCAGATTCTACAAGGCACAAAATTATAGTTTATTGATTAAAAAGGAAACAGAGTTGATAATTAAATTTATTTGAAGCTTAATAATAGGTGTCTACCCGTGTAGCGCCCTTCAGTAGGCTTAGTTTTTGGCCTCCTTGTAATCAGGGAGAGCAGCAGTCGTTGTTAGTGTCTGTTCTAGGTTCTGCTGGTGCAACCTCAACTACTTTTCCCTGCATTCCACTGGACTCTGGGATATAGTGGGTGGGAGGGTTGACCCCAGCCTGCATATTCATGTCTCTTCAGCCAATTCCTGGTCAGGAGAACGAGTGACCAGCAGGGGGGTGAGGGAGTATAAATAGACTGGGGCCTAGAACAGCTTTCTCTTCTTGTTTCTGGAGGAGGAAGACCCAGCTTGAGGGCTGAGGCATCCCCGTGCAACACCAAAGAGATTTTTACAGGGTCCCAGTTCCTGTTGGTGCTCGGGCACCTAAGGCCTAGCAGAAAGACCTACTGAGGATCCAGGCCACTGGCAGCATGTACAGAAGATGACTGTTACTGCAGATGGCACTACGGTATACAGGGCACAGTGAGTACCTACTACATGGACACTAGAGTCTTTTCTTTGAGCTTTTTGGGAGAGCTTACAGCCGTACATCCAGAATTATACTCCTGTTGAGGAGTCCCGGTTTGGAATCTAGTTACCCTTCACATTCAAGAGGGTGGTTTGCACTAGGAACCTTTGGCCGGAGGGCAATTACAATCACAATGAACTAGCTCTTTCATGTCATAGTTATGGAATGTGTACCATGCGTAGCACCCTCTTAGGTAGGTGCTAGGATAGTTAGATAGCTGTTAAGTTGTGTTTTTGCCACACAGTAGTTGCCATATTGTAGGCAGTGTGGCTGTAATTGTGTGACAGTCAAAAGCATATTTTGCTCATTGTAATCAGTGAAGCTGCAATCTGCTATTTAGGTCTGCTCAGCGTGCTCAGCTGATGCTAGTTTTGCCTATAGCTTCCTCTGTATTCAGGAGACTGGAGAAGTTTCTGGATAGTAGGTGTGAAGCTATGCAGATGGTAGCAGGAATATGGATACAGCCCTGGCCTATCTCAGAGAGGCAGGCTCTGGAGGAAGGCTGGGTGACTGTATTTATTCAGTGAGCACAATGAGCTCTGGGTCTTGTCCCAGAGTGGAGGAGTCCAGGCCTCCCAGTCAAAAGCTGCTGAAGGAGGCCTCAGGTGGGCGACCTGAGGGGAAGAATGCAGAAACCCGGGTGCTTTGAAGAAGGTGACTAAGAGTGCTGCCACAGATCTGTCTGGTATCACTGGAAGGCATTGCTTGGAGACTGTACTAATGACCTCCCAATAGTACAGTGATCTTCCCCCAGCGATCTCCTCCCAGTGATGAGAGCGCTGACCAGGAGCCAGTCGGCTGTTGGTTTTCCAGCATGCTCGTCTGACAAAAGCCAGCCAAACGGGTGCCTTACACATGGGCCGAATGTCGGACAATTTTTATTGAACCGGCCAATGTCGCCCGTGTGTTTTGATTTGTTAAAGTCCATCTGAATCTACAAGTCAGTATAAATGTACCCTACCCAGACAATTCCTCTGTTCAAGGGTGTCTCCATTGCTCGTCCATAGATAAAGGAGACCCTAGGACAGGAAGTCTTTTATGGCCAGTGGGCCAGCATCTAAGGAATTGTAGGTTGTGGTCTCGAGCAGTGGTCCTCAACCTCAGTCCCTAAGTACCCCCAACCGGCCATGTTTTGTGAACTTCCCTTAGATAAAATAGCTCTTATCATGTCTTTGATATTGATTTAACCACTTCACCTCTGGAATAATTTTGCACTTTAGGACCAGAGCACTTTTTGCGATACGGCACTGCGTCGCTTTAACTGACAATTGCGCGGTCGTGCGATGTTGTACCCAGTGACAGGGATCAGTAGATCACCCATGCCTGCACTAACAGAGCGGGGAACCGCCGTGTTTACATCAGCGGTTCCCCGCTCTTTGCCTGTGGCCGCTCATCGCAGCTCGCCAGCGGACATCGGGTCCACCCGAGCCGTGAGCACACTCCTCAGGAGTGCGGCGCGCGCGCGCCCCCTAGCGGCCATTCGCAGATCGCCGTCTTTTTACGGCGATTCACGCAATGCATCCACACTGCCGCCGTGAATACACGGCAGGCAGTGGGGAAGGTGTTAAAGCAGCTGTGCAAAGAAAAGCAAAACTTGAAAACATGGCCCGTTGGGGGTACTCGAGGACTGAGGTTGAGAACCACTGGTGTAGATAACACTTTAATACAAAGCAAGATAATATAGACAATCGAAATCCAGCTGCGATTCAATCAATTAAAGAATTTTTGTTTCAAAATATTACTGACAATTTATACATCTCAAGATATGATTGGGTAAAACTGAATAAAGTTATCTTACCTTTTATTTCCACAAAAAACACTAAAAAAAAAAAAAAAAGAGTGTGTTATTAATATAAAATAATATAATTATATGGTGTATAAGGAATTACATTATCAGATGAATAATGAGTCGGATGAATGACAGGATTCTCTCCCTCGTTTACAGATCAGGTTATGCATGGGATTTTCTCAATGGATGAGAGGGGGGGAGGGAGCGGGTCCCAGAGGTTCGGCAGCAGGAAGAGGATCTCTTTTCACCGCACAAACGATTTCTAAAGGATCCGGCTGCCTGGCACAGGTTGGATATACTTCATAACCAGGGCTGGATTACAAGCATCATGGGCCTGGTGCTGAGGATTTTGGTGGGCCTTTTTATGGAAATAAATATGAAAATGCAAACAATTATTTGTTAAAACAATTACCGCCATTTACATATCAATCAATGTGTACACTGCATACAGAGCAGGGCTAGGCAGCATTAGTGACTCACTCACACCATTGGGCTGGGCCTATCTTAACCAGTTCCACACCGCCTACCGCATATTTACGGCGGCAATGTGGACGCTGGCCGCGAATCGCCGTAAAAAGACGGCGATCTGCGAATGGCCGCTAGGGGGCGCGCGCGCCCGCCACACTCCTGAGGAGTGTGCCTGCGGCTCGGGCAGACCCGATGTCCGCCGGCGAGCTGCGATGAGCGGCCACAGGCAAAGAACGGGGAACCGCCAATGTAAACACGCCAGTTCCCCATTCTGACAGTGCAGGCATGGGAGATCTACTGATCCCTGTCACTGGGATCAGTTAGATCTCTCATGCCCATGGTAGCCCAACCCCCCCCCCCCACAGTAAGAACACACCCAGGGAACACAGTTAACCCCTAGCTTCCCCCCCCCAGGTTAACCCCTTCACTGCCAATGACATTTCTACAGTAATCAGTGGACATTTAAATTTCTGATCGCTGAATAAATGTCATTGGTCCCAAAAAAGTTTCAAAAATGTCCGACATGTGCGCTGCAATATCGCAGTACCGCTAAAAATCAAGATCGCCGCCATTACTAGTAAAAATTAAAAAAAAAATAAAAACCCCAGAAATGAATTCTCACCATCCGTAAACGCAACCACTTTTGCGCAAACCAATCAATAAACGCCGGTTGCAATTTTTTTTATCACAAATATGAGGAAGAATATAAATCGGCCAAAACCGGTGAAAAAAAAATGTTTTTTTTATATTTTTTTTTTGGATTTGAATTTTAGCAAAAAAGTAAGAAATTTGTTTTTTTTTTGCAAAATGGTCGCTCTTCTTCTGTTTATAGCGGTGATCAGAAATGACGCAGAGGGGATCAAATGCCACCAAAAGAAAGCTCTATTTGTGGGAAAAAAAGGACGCAAATTTTGTTTGGGTGCAACGTCGCACGACCGTGCAATTGTACGTTAAAGCGATGCAGTGCCGAATCGCAAAAAGTGCTCTGGTCCTAAACTGGGAAATTCTTCCGTAGGTGAAGTGGTGAAGGAAGGGGCCTGGAGCTGCAGCTCTAATAGCCCCTATGTTAATCCGGCCCTGTTCATTACAGGTAGGTGATGTGACTGCAGCTATAGAAGCAAGATTACTTTTTCGACTAAACAAACAGACAATTTTGAAAAAAAAAAACCAAAACAATATTTCTTACTTTCTGCTATAAAACATACAATAAAAAAATGTAAAAAAATCTAATTTCTTCATAAATTTAGGTCAATGTGTATTCTGCTACATATTTTTGGTAAAAAAAATTCCCAATGATCGTATATTGATATGTTTGCACAAAAGTTATTGCATCTACGAACAATGGGATAGATATACAGAATTTTAATTTTTTTAATGTTTTTTTCTTTTTACTAGTAATGGCGGCGATGTGTGATTTTTAACAGGACATTGCGGCAGTCAAATCTGACACTAAGGGGTTGATTTACTAAAGCTGGAGAGTGCAAAAAAGCTGATTGCCTTTTATGCAGTGCTGCACCAGATTTTGCACTCTCTAGCTTTAGTAAATCAATCCCTAAGTGACACTTTTTGGAGACCAGTGACACCAATACAGTGATCAATGCTAAAAAAAATGCACTGTCACTGTACTAATGACACTGGCTGGAAAGGGATTAACATCAGGGGCAATCAAAGGGTTAAATGCGTCCCTAGGGCATGCTTTTTAACTGTGGACCTCTCTCTCTCATTTCTCATTGGCTTAGAGACAGCAGCGGGAGTCATTCACAGCCACTGAGGAGGCAGCAGGGGGCAGGGCACACAGAGGAGCCTCGGGAGTGAGATTGCTCAAGTGCCCCCATAGCAAGCAGCTTGCTATGGTGGGCACTCGGAGGGGGGTCTATGGTGGGCACTCGGAGGGGGGAGGGACCAGGAGTGTTGGTGAGTGACCCACAAATAGGAGGATCGTGGCTGCTCTGTGCAAAAGCATTGAGCACAGGGCAGGTAAGTATAACAAGTTAATTATTTAAAAATGTTTAGAATACTATAATGCGTAATAGACGATTTTATCCTCTGTATATACTGCGTCTGAAAACTCTAATAAGAAACTATTGAAACTAAAAATGTTTAGGGTCACTTTGGGGATTGCAGAGGTTGCTGTTGACAAGGACCTTGAACCCCCCTGTGGCATTACCAATCAAGAAGGGTTGGCAGAGTGGGATTTCAGAATGGTTGTCTGCATAGGTGTGCGCAGCCTATTCCATTAGGGTGTGCACTCCAAATCTTAAACACACAAAACTGATCACTCATTGTGTTCATTCAGAAAGGAAAGGGGCCGGTAAATTACATATTTACCGGCCCCTTCCCCCACTCATCCTAAAACATTCCCCTGTGTGTGCCCGCAGCTGCAGGAGAGAAGAGGTGAAAAGCCGGCAGAGCTGTGTGGGGGATCCAGTGCAGTAGGGGGAACCTGTGCTGCACAGGGTGATAAGGGTGTGCCCAGGCACACCTGGCACACCCTGTGCACATGCCTATGGTTGTCTGCTAGCCACACATCCGTGCCTGACTTGATACAAATTGATAGATTGTTTAGGTGGGTCCTCCTATTCCATAGTTCAGGTGAATCTACAGGTAATTGTACAGAGACTGTACAATCGGAGTGCATAGAGTATGGTTATTTTTATACAAGTACATAAGGGGGACTCAGCTGCCTGGCCCCATTCATATCTTCACATAGTGGAAACTTGCGTTCCAGCACACGTTATTTTTTTGGGGGGGGGGGGGCTTTTAGGGCGCTTTCACTAGTTACACGTAGGGCAGTCCATTCACTTGAATGGCAGCTGCCCTATGCTCAACAATCACCCCAAAGAAGCTCCAGAACTTTTTTTTTTTTTTAGAGTGGAAAGTGGTGCATTTTTTTACCATGCTTTTTGGTGCGTTTGCGGCGTGTTTCTAAAATGTACGGTGAAACACGGATTTTCTGTGCGATTTGCCGTGCGTTTGAAAACAGGCAGATGTGAATGGAGCCTCGTTGTTCTTGTGTAAATACACCACTTAAACTTCCTGGCCCAATTCACACCTAGGGCAGTGGGGGCACATGTTTTTTGGCTTGTTTTTCCTATGACACACATAGGGCAGCCCATTGATTTCAATGGGCTTTCCTACACATGGCAAAGTAGCTCATGGGACATTTTGGCATGGTGCAAGTTGCACATTTTTTTACTGGGCATTTTGCTGTGTTTGTCATCTGTGTTCCTGTGTGTTTGCTGTGCCTTTAACAATTCATGACACTATTTAATTTTAGGTGCATAAAGGTGGCCCTACACTGTACAATCTCTGTACAATCTCTAGATTTACCAAAACCAGTGGTGGCCCATCCATAGGGGGAGCACAGCCGCCACCCCCCCCCAATCCATGCATCCGGCCCCCTAATGTACATTTAGGGCACCGGACCCATGGATTTCAATGGGGTTTTTTTTTTTTTTAAGCACATGATTAGAGTCTGAGGCTCTAATTGGCTTCAAAAAAGGATGAGCTTGGGGCAGAGCACTGCTCCCCGTGTCCACCCACTTGCGTGACAATAATGAATTAATGTTCGCTATTGTCTTCCTGATTCTCTTCCTGGCCAATCAGGAAGCAGTTCCTGAGACCCGATTGGCCATGGAGTCTTAAGTTTCAGTCAGGACCCACTTCCTGTTTGGCCTGGAGGAGAAGCAATGGCCCCGGAGTGAGGAGCTGCAGCCCAGATCCATGTCTGTCTGATCTGCCTCCTTCCTAAGGTAAGGAGGCCTCTGACGGTCTGTTTCCCGTGCAGGGGGGAGGGGGTGCAGTTGCCGCTTACCTGTTTGTCTCCCACGAGGGAGGGGGGCCCACATTCCCATCCATCTCCCATGGGGGGGTGTGGTCTTGGTTTGCCGCCCCCCCAAAATATTAAGCGCTAGCCAAAGCACCGACCAAAACTATGGAATAGGAGGAGACACTATCTATACAAACGTTCTGTTTCCAATGAGGCAGAAGCTTACACTACATCACGGATGTCCAACTCGCAGCCCCAGAGAGTTTAGCATGCGGATATAGCAAGCATAGCAGCTGTGACACCCTACATTGACAAGCCAGGCTTGCACATGTGAAGAGATGCTGGGGATGCTGTGCAAACATAATTGATGGGTACAGAGTGTGTGTGCTAATGAGGTCAGCTGGTAAACTCCTTCCTGTATCTTACTGGTTTCTCCATCTCAAATCCATAGCAGGAAGTCTCTGAAGCTTTCTAAGAAGTAGAGTAAGGGCTAAGGTAAGGCCTTGTTCTAAAAATCAAAGAAAGCTACATTAATGGTATATTGGTACATAGGGGAGCTGGAATCTAGGGAAAAAAGGTTAAGTTATCTGTTAAACTAACCATACATTAATATAATTTTTTTTTAATTTGTTTTCGGAATGTTCATTCAATTTTCCAATGGTAAATGAGGAAACATCAGCATTTGTTTCTCACAAGAAAATTTGAAGGCTCAGTATAGAAAAATGTTCTTGTTCCTTATCTCATCAAAGGAAATTCTTTTAATTCTCAGTTGGTAAAAAAGTTTACATTGTGTTCATATACTATTGTAACAATTCAATCTTGAACATTAACCGCTTAGCGTCCACCCACCGCAGATTTACTGCTCTGCGCCAGATAATGTACCTATGTGATCTGACAGTTCTGGGTCTGGAGCGCTTGCGTGCGCAGCTGGCGACCCACTCCCACTGTTATTGGACAGAGCGGGAGCCAATCAGCGGATCCGGTGGACACTAAGCAGGAACATGGATCTTTAAATTCGTCCAGTTAAAGCACCTCCCCCCACAGTTAGCAATTGTTGGAAGAGCAACAGCAAAGCTGCTTTTATAAACTGAGTACACTGTGAACTATATATATGCATCACACCTTTCTATCCAGCAGGTGGCACTGTAGTGCGTACTGTATGGTAATATAATCACAAGATGTATTGTCTGTTTGTATTATATGCCTTGTATATTCCTGCTCTCTCTCCCATGATAAAGACATGTTCTAATAATCCTCCATAAAAGTAAAGCAGCTTGCTGCACACAAGAAGCTTCCAATGCATTATTTCAATACTCTGCACAACAGGTTATGGGTCCAGGCATTGGAGAGGATACCCCAGGCACCCAGCAGCACCCAGGGCGCCCAGCAGGCACCCAGGCATTCAGGAACTGGAGTGGATATTGCAACTCAGTGAGTACAGTGAGTCAGTGAATAATGTATACAAGCTGCTGAAAGATGGCAAGTGGTTCAGATGTGAAGTTTGCAATAGCAAAGCTGAACAATGCCGATTACCAGCTGAGGACATTTAAGCAAGAGATGATTCTCAACAAGGATGACTTGTGGCAAGAGCTGAATATAGACAGACCCACAAATGGAGAGATGGAGGACAGGAATGTTAGGCAGACAAAAGAAATTATAAGCTTACTAGTGGAAGATGAAAATGGCTAAAGGTATGTGGACATCATTACAAAAACTGCATGAGCATTCAAGCCTCAACAACAAACTGTTTTTTGCTAAGAAAGTTTATTAAGATGAGACTAGAAGAAGGCCAGCAAATGGGTGACCACATGAAAGCAATGCTAGAGATCATAGAGCAGCTGCATGCCATTGAAGAGGACATCAAAGATAACCATATTGTTGCCCTGCTCCTCTGCAGCCTTCCAGAGACACATACTGCTCTTATTTATGCTTTAGAAACCAGACACAAGCAGAAGCTAATACTAGGATATGTCAAAGGCAAATTAATTGATGAATATGACAGAAGGAAAGAAAATACGCACCATGATGACAAAGCTCTAAAGATGTACAAAGGCATAAAGCACAACAAAGAAAGCAGAGCCTGTTTTCACTGTAAAAGAACAGTCATTTAAAGAAGGACTGTTCTAACTGGAAAGCCGAACAACGAAAGCTACAAAAGAAAGAGTCAAAGCAGCCATAAAGGAAACTGCAGACACATCATGGAGTTGCACCTTTAAAGTGACACAGAGTGGCAAGCCATGTGACTGGTGCATAGACTCAGAAGCAACAAGCCACATGACTAGCGATGAGGCCTTCATCACAAACATTGATTACAGTGCAAAAGACAGTTTTCCTAGCAAATGGGAAAAGCATCAGTGCCGTAGGTAAAAGCCAGGGCTTCCTGAACGGCATTACACCACAAGACAGTATCCTTGTAAAGAAAGTGCTGTATGTTCAAGAACTAGAAGGCAGCCTTCTATCTGTTAAAAGTCTTGCAAACAACGGTCTTACAGTCAAGTTCCAAGGCATTGAATGCACAATTAACAATAATAAGCGACTCCTCACAAAAGGAAAACTGGATGACCATCTATACCACCATCACCACAGACCAGCAAGCCAATATAATCTCTAATGACCTACACAGCAAATGTATTCACTTATGGCACAGGTGGCTGGGGCACAGAAGTCCAGAAGCTATACAAGACATTATAAAGAGAGGTTTATCAGAAGATTTGACAATAGTGCCTTGCAAAGTGTTCATGAAATGTAAGTGCTGCATTGAAGCAAAAGCCACACATGCACCCATTCCATAGGCTTCTCAAAGAGAAACTACCCACCCCCTGCAGCTCATACACAGTGACCTATGCGGTCCAATGAAAACTCCCACAATAGGTATTCACTTATGGCACAGGTGGCTGGGGCACAGAAGTCCAGAAGCTATACAAGACATTATAAAGAGAGGTTTATCAGAAGATTTGACAATAGTGCCTTTCAAAGTGCTCATGAAATGCAAGTGCTGCATTTAAGCAAAAGCCACACGTGCACCCCTTCCATAGGCTTCTCAAAGAAAAACTACCCACCCCCTGCAGCTCATACACAGTGACGTATGCGGTCCAATGAAAACTCCCTCATCAGGTGGGAACAGATATCTACTGACTTTCATTGATGATTATTCCAGGTACACAACCACTTATCTGATAAAACACAAGAATGAAGCATCAGAGGAACTTCGTTGCCATGTCTAGCAACAAATTCCAACAGAAACTAAGAATAATACGCAACGATGGTGGGGTTAGAATACATAAGCAAAGAAGTGGCCTCATACCAGAAGAGACAAGCAATAGTACACCATACAACCACTCCATACACTCCTGAACAAAACGGTGTAGCAGAAAGGAAAAATCGCACAGAAATTGCCAGATGCATGTTGTCAGATGCCAACCTACCTTGCAAGTACTGGAATGAAGCAGTCATGACTGCAACCTACTTACAGAACAGACTACCCTCAAGAGCCATTAAAAGTACTCCATTTGAAATATGGCATGGATCAAAGCCTTGCATAGTGCAAATCACAGTGTTTGGGTGTAAAGCATATGCCTATATTCCAAGTGAGAAGCAAACCAAGTTGGAGTACAGAGCCATAGAGGGCATTCCAGTAGGCTACAGCGAGCAAACTAAGGGTTACAAAATCCTACACCCAAAGACTGACAAAGTGACAATAAGCCATAATGCTTATTTTGATGAGTGCCATCACCAGAAACACTGATCCCTGAAAGCTGTGAAATTAATATGTCCAACAAACCAGAAGAAAAGGATGATCGAAGCGAACCTGTGCAGGAATCAGAAAAAGAGGTGGAACTCACATTGCCTAAATCAAGTTCCCCACCAGATCCTGCTGAACTGTCTGAAATCAGAAGATCCATTCAGGCTACAAAGGGGATACGACCTCACAGACTGTCATACACTGTCAAAAAACACAGCTTGAACCAACATCCTGGGAAGACATAGAAAAACTGCCAAAACGCGAAGCCGATAAATAGAGAGAGGCAGCAGAAGAAGAATTAAAGTCACTCCAAGAAAATAAAACTTGGGCACTCACAGAGCTCCCTAATAATCGCAAAACTATAGGAAGTAAGTGGACTTTCAAAGCAAAGCCAGACACAGAAGGGAATATCCACAAATACAAAGCCATACTAGTTGCCAAGGGTTACTCCCAGAAATTTGGTGAAGATTATGATGAAACATTCGCTCCCGTCGTAAAACACTTCACCGTCAGAGCGCTTTTTATCGTTGCAGCCGGGATGGGCATGCAAGTGAGACACCTAGACGTTAAAATCGCTTTCCAATATGGAGACATCAAGGAAGACCTCCACATGGAGCAACCACCAGGGTTTGAGCAAGGAGATAACCTTGTGTGTAAACTCAGAAGAGCAACTACGGTCTTAAGCAATCTGCAAGGATGTGTAATGAGAAAGTGAACAAAGTACTTACCAGCGAGGGGTTCTCAAGAAGTAAAGCAAACCCTGTCTCTACTCCAAGAATCAAGAAGACAGATGGATATGCATCCTTATCTATGTCAATGACATTCTAACTTGTTTTGAACAAGAAGGGGATTACAATTAGATAATTCAAAAACTGAAAGAAAACATTGAAATCAAAGAGCTAGGGGACATTAGCTACTATCTGGGAATCCAAATCAAATAGAGAGAGAAGAAAATGGAAGTTATCTTCTCAACCTCAGAAAATCTCTGAAATCTTGGAACAATTCCATATGCTAGATGCAAAGGAAGGGAAAACTCCTATGGAACCAGGCTATCTAAAGAGCAATGAAGCAGAAAACTTGCTACCCAGCAATAACGTGTATCACAGAGCAATCGGTAAGCTGCTATATGTTTCCTCTGTGACAAGACCAGACATAGCCGCAGCAGTGGGCATACTATGCAGGAAAGTCGCAACTCCCTGTCAGCGTGACTGGAACACAGTAAAAAGAGTGATGCAATATCTCAAAGGAACAATTCAGATGAAGTTATGGTTACCAGCAACATCGGATCCAACCCTGGTCGGGTATGTGGATGCTGATTGGGCCGGTGACTGTACAGACCGCAAATCCACATGTGGATTCCTCTTCCAGTATGGGGAAGGAACCATAAGTTGGTCTAGTCGAAAGCAAGCAACTGTTGCTCTATATTCAACTGAAGCAGAGTGCATTGCAGCAGCACGCACTAGTCAAGAAGCGATATAGATTTGTTAACCTTTTGACATTGGGATAGACATGCCAAAACCAATTCCCCATTTTTGAAGACAACCAGGGATGTATAAAGCAAGCAGAAAGGGCCAATCCTAGGACCAAACACATCAACATCAAATATCACCTACTGAGGGACAATCAAGAACAAGGTGCTATTGACATTTAATACTGCCCATCACAAGAGATGACTGTTGATGCACTCAATATGAATATGAATGATAAAACAAAAACATTTCTCTCACTCATGGTTGGTGTTTGGCTGAAGCCATTTATTATCAATCAACTGTGTTTACTCTTTTTAAATCATAATGACAACAAAAACTACCCAAATGACCCTGATTAAAAGTTTACATACCCCAGTTCTTAATACCATGCATTACCCCCCTTAACATCAATGACAGCTTGAAGTCTTTTGTGGTATTTGTGGATGAGGCTCTTTATTTTCTCAGATGGTAAAGCTGCCCATTCTTCTTGGTAAAAAGCCTCCAGTTCCTGGAAATTCTTGGGCTGTCTTGCATTAACTGCAGTTTGAGATCTTTCCAGAGTGGCTCAGTTATATTGAGGTCAGGAGACTGAGATGGCCACTCCAGAACCTTCACTTTATTCTGCTGTAGCCAATGACAAGTCGACTTGGCCTTGTGTTTTGGATCTTTGTCATGTTGGCATGTCCAAGTACATCCAATGCACAGCTTCCTGGCTGATGAATGCAAATGTTCCTACAGTATTTATTGATAACTGCATTCATCTTGCCATCAATTTTGAATAAATTTCCTGTGCCTTTGTAACTCACACATCCCCAAAACATCAGCGATCCTCCTCCGTGTTTCACAGGCCTTGTTGACTTCTCTCCATATGTAGAGTTTATGGTTGTGGCCAAAAAGCTCACTTGTGGTCTCATCACTCCAAATGACTTTGTGCCAGAAGGTTTGAGGCTTGTCTCTGTGCTGTTTGGCGTATTGTAAGTGGGACACTTTGTGTAATTTGCGTCGTAATGGCTTTCTGCTGGCGACTCGACCATGCAGCCCATCTTTCTTGAAGTGCCTCCTTATTGTGCATCTTGAAACAGCCACACCACATGTTTTCAGAGAGTCCTGAAGTTATTTGTGGGGTTTTCTTTGCATCCCGAAAAATTTTCCTGGCAGTTGTGGCTGAAATTTTAGTTGGTCTACCTGACTGTGGTTTGGCTTCAACAGAACCCCTCATTTTCACTTCTTGATTAGAGTTTGGACACTGCTGATTGGCATTCTCAATTCCTTGGATATCTTTATATATCCCTTTCTTATTTTATACAGTTCAACTACCTTTTCCTGCAGATCCTTTGACAATTATTTTGCTTTCCCCATGACTCAGAATCCAGAAACGTCAGTGCAGCACTGGATGAAAAATGCCAGGGTCTGTCAGGAGTCCAGAAACGAATTGACCTTTTATACACACACACTAATTAAAGCAAACAGGTAACAGGTGAGGATGGTTACCTTTAATAGTCATTCAAACCCCTTTGTGTCAATTTGTGTTCATGTTATCAAGCCAAAATCGCCAGGGTATGTAAACTTTTGATCAGGGTCATTTGGGTAGTTTAATTGATTGATAATAAATGGCTTCAGCCAAACACCAACCATGAGTGAAAAAAAATGTTTGTGTTATCATTCATAGTCTCTGAAAAATGGCCAAGAAATCAAAAATTCTGCGAGGGTATGTAAACTTATGAGCACAACTGTATGCATTATACCTATCTATCCAGCAGCCGGCACTGTAGTGTGTATTGTATGATAATGTAATCACAGGATGTATTGTCTATCTGTGTGATATGCACTTGTATATTCCTGCTTCCTGTTCCATGATAAAGATAAAAATAAATAAATAAAAATATACCTTTGTTTGTAGACACTAACTGCAAAACAATCAATATACACGTATTGGGATTTTTTTTTACCAAAAATATGTAGCAGAATGCATATTGGCCTAAATTAAAATATAGCCTAAAAAATAAGAACCGCAGAGGTGATCAAATACCACCAAAAGAAAGCTCTATTTGTGGGAAAAAAAGGATACAAATTTTATTTGGGTACAGCGTCATATGACCGCGCAATTGCCAGTTAAAATAACACAGTGACATATTGCAAAAAAATGGTCTGGTATGAAGGGGGTAAACCTTTCGGAGCTGAAGTGTTAAAGTGATTTACATTGGCATGGCAAGTAAAACACATTTTTAAGGGCTTTCGAAATTTGTTGATTCCATGATGGCATCGTCAGTTGCTCTAATGATTTTTCAGAATTTTGTATGAATGTTCCATCAAAAATGTAACCCAGCATGGCCAGCTTTAGTAGTGTAGATTCATTGCCTTAAGAGTGTCAGCACTGAAAGTAACCATGTATGCCTAACACAGTATTTCTTAGGCTATAAAAACACCGGAGTGTCTCCTCAACCAAAAAAAGACCAGGTAGCTTGTTGTAGTTTTACAAAAAAATCACAGTTTAAAGATGTTTGTATTTGGGTTATATAGTAATTGTATGCTAAGCTTTATGCCATAAAATATTGTGATAGTCATTGTTATTACAACTCTTTCTTTTTTTTCAAATCATTACTACACTACTTCTTTATCACTTGCTTACTGTGGAAGAGGTTAGATGGAAACACTGATGCCCCTCCTTCCTTACAACTAGTATCTGTCACAATGGTGCCCGATGGTGGAGATGGGTTTTGCTGAGTGTTAGTACCATTTCTTGACCCTCAGGATATTCCCACCAGGAGGTGAGCAAGCTGGGATCCAGTAGCAGATGTAGCAGGTAGAGATAAGCAGAAGCGTAGTCAGTAAACAAGCCAAAGGTCAGTAATGAGTGGCTGAGGTTGGGATCAAGCAAAAGGGTAGGCAAGGAACAAGCAAAATGTCCATAATGAGTGCCTGCAGGCTGGGATCAAGCAGAAGCGCAGTTGAGGA
Organism: Glandirana rugosa; assembly: GCA_018402905.1. NCBI lineage: Eukaryota > Metazoa > Chordata > Amphibia > Anura > Ranidae > Glandirana > Glandirana rugosa. Next base: position 657,962 of record BLSH010413335.1, on the reverse strand, counting down.
ACAAGCCACATGTTGGTAATGAGTGGTTGCAGGTTGGGATCAAGCAGAAGCAACAAGCCAGTAGCAGATATAGCAGTTAGTAATAAGCAGAAGTGTAGTCAGTAAACAAGCCAAAGTTCAGTAATAAGTGGCTGCAGGTTGGGATCAAGCAGCAGCGTAGAGGAGGAACAAGCCAAAGGTCCGTAATGAGTGGATGCAGGTTGGGATCAAGCAGAAGCGTAGTCAAGGAACAAGTCAAAGGTTTGTAACGAATGGTTGCAGGATGGGATCATGCCGAAGCATAGTCAAAGAACAAGCCAAAGGTTAGTAATGAGTGCCTGCATGCTGGGATCAAGCAGAAGCATAGTCAGTAAACAAGCCAAAGGTCAGTAATGAGTGGCTGCAGGTTGGGATCAAGCAGAAGGGTATCCAAGGAACAATCAAAAGGTCCATAATGAGTGCCTGCGGGCTGGGATCAAGCAGAAGCATAGTTGAGGAACAAGCCAAATGTTGGTAATGAGTGGTTGCAGGTTGGGATCAAGCAGAAGCATAGTTGAGCAACAAGCCAGTAGCAGATATAGCAGGTAGTAATAAGCAGAAGTGTAGTCAGTAAACAAGCCAAAGGTCAGTAATGAGTGGCTGCAGGTTGGGATCAAGCAGCAGCGTAGAGGAAGAACATGCCAAAGGTCCTTAATGAGTGGCTGCATTTGGGATCAAGCAGAAGTGTAGTCAAGGAACAAGTCAAAAGTTGGTAACGAATGGTTGCAGGATGGGATCATGCAGAAGCATAGTCAAGGAACAAGCGACAGGTTGACAATGAGTGGTTGCAGGTTGGGATCAAGCAAAAGCTTAGTCAAGCAACAAGCTGGTAGCAGATATAGCAGGTAGGGATCAAGCAGAAGCATAGTCGAGCAACAAGCCAGTAGCAGATATAGCAGGTAGTAATAAGCAGAAGTGTAGTCAGTAAACAAGTTAAAGGTCAGTAATGAGTGGCTGCAGGTTGGGATCAAGCAGAAGCGTAGTTGTGGACCAAGCCAAAGGCTGGCAGTGAGTGGTGGGGAAGATACAGACGGCAGTAGGAGTGACAAACGCGAGATATTGGTTGAGGAGAGCACACTAATCTGGCAAACAAGAAGCGCAAAGGCTTGGCTAAAATAGAAAGCTTATGGGAGGAGCAAAGGGTTCAAAGTTCAAGAGAAACAAGGTCCAAGGCAGAATCATTTAAAGAATTGTCCCGGGAGCTGTCCAACATCCCAGATGGCTCAGCAAGAGGAAACATTTCCAGACACAGCAGAGTTTGCAGGTTCAGACCCAGGTCCTGACACTATCCACAGTTCTGGTCCTTAGTAATCTACTGTCCACGTTGACAAGCTCTCCTGCTACCCATATTTAATATTGAATTAGCCATACATTATGATAAGATCTTTGACACTAGGGAGGCTGATGGTGGGGCCCCATCAACATTTTCTATGGAGCCCTATGATCTGTAGTTACTCTCCTCCATCCTATACAAACAAATACAATTGCATTAAACACACTTGAGGGGAAACATGGCATCCCTTTAATGGTCCATCTCCAGCCAAAGCATTCTTTTGGTTAAAGTGGGAAAAGTTACCATACCCGTTTCTCTGTTGTGGGAATATCATTTACTTGCTCTGACCACATAGGAAGTGAAATCTCCTTAGTAAATACACAGATAATTATCTCATTTTAAAGTTCTGACACTTCCCCATGCTATATAAAAAAAGAAAGTGTTACTGTTTGTATCTGTTGAAGAGATTTCCCCTCGTTTCTTTCTAGGCGACCCAACAGGTAGTGAGATAAATCTATCCAATGATTAGAGAAACAGTGATATTAACCCAAGAGAGGTGTTAACCCTTCTCCACGATCTCCAAAACTACAAAAGATACAATTATTACAAAATAAATGTGTCACTAGATTGAAAAAGGAAATATTTAATTTTACTTACAGACCAACAGCACGGTTAATTCCGGATGCATGGTGACTGGGAAATGTTTAGAAAGATAATACTGAACATGTAAAAAGGGGAACATAATCTCTGTGCCTCTTCCGGATGAGATTTGATGGCAAAATATTTATTACAACACCACGGCTTCTATGAAAAATTTTTGGAAATTGTACGATTTAGACTTGAATTTATTATAATAATATGCAGCTCCTTCCTAAACATTGGGAAGCAAGCATATGCGCACAGCCCAAAATTATCAGGGTCCCCAAAGGAATAAAAATAAGTATAAGCAATATACACTATAAATATATATGGATAGTGGGTTCATGTAAACAACCGATGATAAACCATATAAATATATTAAAAGACCTTATCATAATGGAGCTGCATAAAGTCCAACAAAGTCCAATGACACTAGGGCAGCCACCAGGGGGAGCCGAACGAAGCTCCGGATACTGAAATAGAAAAAAACAAGGAGAGGCGCCTCTAAGTGTAATAGTACAAAGAATTTATTTGGCCCAAAGGCTAATGAACACTCACAGGATGAAGAGATAAATCAGGCACATGTAGTACAAGGACTTCTCAATCCACTCCGGTGCGGTGGGACTATCAGGTTGAATGACGCTGGTCGTCACAATAACAGGCCGCTCCGAGCGATGGAGAAGCCGGCCGGGAGCTCAGAATGAGGCTTGGCTTGCAGCGCTGTCCAGGCACAGGGGGATGACGTCCTAATCGTGCGACGCGTTTCATGGGCATGTCGGCTATGTTGACGTGATAGCCGCGCCCCTTCTTCAGGCTAGGATCTTCCTAAACATTGTACTATGCATAGAATTTTAATTTGAAAATTTTTACCAATAGCTTACACAGGCTACTGACTAAAATACCACAAAACAAAAAACAAAACATGTTTTCCTCCTAAGGCTGTATTGTAAGGAAAATTTGTTTAGCTGTCTTAGTGTAGATTTATTGCCCCCAGAGCTTCTGGTCATGCCAGCCAGCACTGAAATTAACTGTAAGTGAATTCCAGTACGGCGACTGGCGCATAGAATCACTCATAGAAATCAGCATAGGCACATTGCAAACAGAAATGAGCGTGGACACATTGCTTATAGGAATGTGCATGCGCGCACATGTGTGCACACACGCGGGAGTGTGCCCACAGTTCCTGGCGCCAGGGGGCTATTTAAGGGATGGTCTTGCTCTCTGTCGAGGTTATAAGTTGCTGTACTCTGTATCATTAGTTTCAGAGAGGTTTACCCACATCCCTAACACATGTATTTAAGGCAAGAGAAACCCCCACTTGGGACTTTAACAGGGAAACCAACTCACCAAGAACATAACACAAAGTAAATTTTTTTACATTTATTGATTCATTTAAAATGAGCCCAAACAAAGGGTTCAAGAGATAGACAAGAACAAGGACAAATGTATAGCAATGAATGTACAAGCGAACAGGTAATATGACCACTGCACTCCGTGGAAAGGCAGGGAGAACCCAACACGTTTTGAAAATGATTAATCTTAGATCTTCCTCAGGGGTAGGTGGTCATATGATTGAAAACAGGTTCTCATATTATACAAGGCGCTAGTTCACCGGGCATGGAGAAGTCCACATGAGTGTGTGCAGGCTGACTGTGATCTCTATTCCAGTCCAAAGAGGAGAAAAATGGAGAAAATAAATCTTCAAGTTCTTTTCAGAGACTTATCTGAGTGTCCTGTTTAAGTAGCAAAAACAGGGAACAAATTCACTGTCCAGGCAGCACTGTTATGGTCATGAGGGCATGGGGTCTGTTGAAGAGCTGCCAAGGAAACACCAGCACTCTTAAGGTTGTGGGCATAGGGGCCTGCAGAGAGACTACCGGAAAGACATCTATGGGGTGGATCGCCAAGATGGATAGATTCAATAAATACCGGATGCCCAGGTGGTCTTGGATCAATGAGACAGCTGGATGCGGTGGACCTCACTGGGTGGGACCGGGATTCTGTGTGGCAGAAGGTCACTCCTACCAAAGTAGGGGACATCCATATTTCTTGGTGTCCAAAGTGTTGTTGATACGGAGTCCTCATGTGAAGATGGGCCCTGTCTTGCTCACTGTCAGTGCTGACTGGTCTTCAGCTTTCCCTGTGTCCTGAGTATATCCTGTATCTGACTTCCATTGATTACCCGGCTTGTTATTGACCTGATCCTGGATTCTGCTTGTATCTCTGCCCACCTGACCACGGCTTCATTCCCGAGCACGCTTCCGCCTAAGCTTCTGTACCTTGTTGCCTGCCTGCTACTGACCTCAGCTGCCTCTGTGACCTCGCTTCTGCTTCTGACTTGGCTTCATACTACTTTTGAGTATCTGCTTCGGCTGTCCTTCTTAACCTCTCCAGTCATCGCAATGTGTTCCTGCCTAAAACTTGGTGAGAGCTTTGACAAGCCACCCTTCCAGAACCTGCAGTACATGCGGAGTGACCCTTTAGCTGCAACTTGTCCAGCGTGCATAAAATCTGCTCCTGGCCTGATGTCCTGCCTGACCTCCCAAGCCTGCATCTCCTGATGCGAGTTCTGCTATGAACACCTGCCAGCACTCGTCTTCCTCCTGTCCCTCAGCACCATCTGTTCCACCTTCAGTGGGGCCTGGGCTGGAGATACAAGAGAGGCCAACCTCATCAATTCAGTCTCTGACCAGGTACATGACATTAACATTAAATGTTTGGGAAATTGCAGATTATACATTTTAGACTTACAATATACACTATATTGTCCAAAGTATTGGGACGCCTGCCTTTACACGAATACATGAACTTTAATGGCATCCCAGTCTTAGCCCGTAGGGTTCAATATTGAGTTGGCCCACCCTTTGCAGTTATACAAGCTTCAACTCTTCTGAGAAGGCTGTCCACATGATTTAGGAGTGTCTATGGGAATTTTAGACCATTCTTCCAGAAGTGCATTTGTGAGGTCAGACACTGATGTTGGACAGGAAGGCCCGGCTCGCAGTCTCTGCTCGAATTCATCCCAAATGTGTTCTATTGGGTTGAGGTCTGGACTCTGTGCAGGCCAGTCAAGTTCCTCCACCCCAAACCCGCTCACCCATGTCTTTATGGACCTTCCTTTGTGCACTGGTCCAAATCATTTGGTGGAGGGGGGATTATGGTGTGGGGTTGTTTTTCAGGGGTTGGGCTTGGCCCCTTAGTTCCAGTGAAGGGAACTATTAAAGCATCAGCATACCGAGACATTTTGGACAATTTCATGTTCCTTACTTTGTGGGAACAGTTTGGGGATGGCCCCTTCCTCTTCCAACATGACAGTGCACCAGTGCACAAAGCAAGGTCCATAAAGAGGGAATTTGAGAAGGGTCTTTCTTTCTTTGCTTCAAATTTGCACATGACCTGTTTGTAACATGTCGTTATTATGTCTCTAATGGTGACGTATGCATCTATTTTTACCTGTATATTAAAAATGTATATTTTTATATATATATATATATATTATTTGCCTTTGCCATTAAAGTCCCAAGTACTAGGGGGTACATACTGTTCTATACACTGATTAACCGCTTAAGGACTGGCAGGATTTCCCACATTAGGACCAGAGAACTTTTTGCGATTCGGCACTGCGTCGATTTAACTGAAAATTGCACAATCGTGCGACGTTGTACCCAACAAAATTGACGCCTTTTTTTCCCACAAATAGAGCTTTCTTTTGGTGGTATTTGATCCCTTCTGCGTCATTTCTGATCATCGATATAAACAAAAAAAGAGCGTCAATTTTGAAAAAAAAAAAACAATATTTTTTACTTTGCTAAAATACAAATCCAAAAAAAAAAAATAAAAAAAAAACCTAATTTATTCAACAGTTTTGGTCGATTTATATTCTTCCTCATATTTGTGGTAAAAAGAAAAATCGCAATCGGCGTTTATTGATTGGTTTGCGCAAAAGTTGCCACGTTTACAAACCATGAGAATTAATTTCTGGCGTTTTTACCATTTTTTTTTTACTGGTAATGGCGGCGATCTGCTTTTTTTATCGGGACTGTGATATTACAGCGGACATGTCGGACATTTTCTGACACTTTTTTGGGACCAATGACATTTATACAGCGATCAGAAATTTAAATAGCCACTGATTACTGTATAAATGTCATTGGCAGTGAAGGGGTTAACCTGCTGGGGGAGATCTAGGGGTTAACTCTGTTCCCTGGGCATGTTCTAACTGTGAGGGGGCTGGGCTGCCAGGGGCACCAGAGATCTAACTGATCCCAGTGACAGGGATCAGTAGATCTCTTACATGCCACCTGACAGAGCGGGGGACTGCCGTGTTTATATGGGCGGTTCCCCGTTTTTCTCCGCTGCCATACATTCGTGACCCGCAGCCACACCGCTGCAGAGTGCGGTGGGCACGAGAGCGCGCCGCCAGCAGTGCGCTCCCACCCGCTAGCCATGCACGAGCGAGCCGCCGTTTATAGACAGCTATTCACGCTACAGCGCCACTCAGCAGCAGTAAATGCATGTGAACCAGTTAAAGGGATGTTGACAATTGGGCTTTGGCCCAGGTGGTGTAAATCATTTTCTATTGTACTATCTATAGAATTTTTATTTTTTTTCTTAATAGACTATTTTTTCCCCCCTCAGTGGCTTTGCAATAAGGAGAACTTGTTTAGCTGTCTCAATAGTGTAGATTTATTGCACTCAGAGTTTTTGATCATCCCGGTCAACACATGGCGTGTATGAAAACGTTTTGGAAATTGCAAATGATAAATGTTGCGACTGTTATTTTACAATAATTATATTCTGTTTCTTCCTAAACATCATGTTAATTTATAGAATTTTAATTTGCTTTTTTTTTCTTAATAGACTATGTGGAAGACAGACTGAAATACAAAAAATGTGTTTTTTTTCTCAGTGGCTGCACATTAATGAGAATTTGTTTAGATGTCTTAGTCGTGTAGATTTATTGCCCTCAGAGCTACTGGTCATCCCGGCCAGCACTGAAATTAAAGCGGAGTTCCACCCAAAAGTGGAACTTCCGCTTTAAGTCCTCCTCCCCAGCTCCAGATGCTGAAACAGAGCTTTTGGGGAGGAGGGGGGGGGGGTGGGGAAACCCTATTTTTAGGGGTACTTCCGCCCCGGTCGCCTTAGGCGATCGGAAGTGGAAGGACTCCTTCCCCCTCCCTCCTGAAGTCTTCTGGGACACAGGACAGGTCCTAGAAGACTTCGGGACCAATCACAATGCGCAGCGCCGCTCGCGCATGCGCAGTGTGCGCCCGGCCGTGAAGCCGCAGCCGGGTGCCCACAGTAGCAATGCCGGCGCCGCGGAGGGGAGGGGGAGAGGAGCGAGGCTCCGTGCGGCTCCATCGCTGGACCGGGAGACAGGTAAGTGTTGGTTTATTAAAAGTCAGCAGCTACACTTTTTGTAGCTGCTGACTTTTAATAAACCTAAGGAAAGGGTGGAACTCCGCTTTAACCCTAAACATTTTAAAAGGAGAACGTAACATTTGTGCATCTTCCTGTATTTTATAGGATGGCATAACATGTCAAAATATCTATTGCTACACCATTGCATATATGAGAAAAAGTTTTGGAAATTGCAGTTTTTTACTTAAATAAAGCAGTATTAAACTCAAAATACAAAAATTTTATATATTGCAGCTTACCAATTCTTAACCACTTAAGGACCGGAAGGATCTCCCCCTTTAGGACCAGAGCCCTTTTTGCGATTCGGCGCTGCGTCGCTTTAACTGACAATTGCACGGTCGTGCGACGTTGTACCCAAACAAAATTTGCGTCCTTTTTTTTCCCACAAATAGAGCTTTCTTTTGGTGGTATTTGATCACCTCTGCGTCACTTCTGATCGCTGCTATAAACAAAAGAAGAGCGACAATTTTGCAAAAACCCCAAATTTCTTACTTTTTGCTAAAATACAAATGCAAAAAAAAAAAACAAAAAAACTTTTTTTTTCACCATTTTTGGCCGATTTATATTCTTCCTCATATTTGCGATAAAAAAATCGCAATCGGCGTTTATTGATTGGTTTGCGCAAAAGTGGCCGCGTTTACGGATGATGAGAATTCATTTTTGGGGTTTTTATTTATTTTTTATTAGTAATGGCGGCGATCTGCGGTTTTTAGCGTTACTGCGATATTGGGGTGGACATGTCGGGCCATTTTGACACTTTTTTGGGACCATTGGCATTTATACAGCGATCAGTGGTATAAAAATGCACTGATTACTGTGTAAATGCCATTGGCAGTGAAGGGGTTAACCTGCAGGGGGTGCTCTAAGGGTTAACTGTGTTCCCTGGGCGTGTTCTAACTGTGGGGGGACTGTCCTAGCAGGGGAAGGGAAGTGATCACAGCTTCCGTGTAGAGGAAGGCTGTGATCACAGCCCTTCCCCCTCTCACAGAACGGAGGTCCGTGTTTACTTACACGGACCTCCGTTCTTTCACTCCGGGGGGGCATCGCGCGTAGCCGGCGGCAATCGAAGCCGCCGCACCCACTCCCTGTTCCTCCCCGAACACAGTGAGCGCGCGGGCGCGCCTCCGGCGGCGCGCTCTCGCAGTGCGCGATCTCGCATTTGCGATATCGCACCACTTTGTCGCCGTCAAACTGCGGTTGGCGGTCGGCAAGTGGTTAACCATGGTGGCTGCATTATTTTTTTAGGTTTTTTTGGTTGATTCTTTTATTTGTTGATTGATTTCTTGAATGATTTTCTTGCATTTTGAACTTGGTGATCCTTTACCGTAAGTCTGTTATTTTTCAACTTCCTTTACCAGACCAAACTGTCCAGCAAAAGTGGCAGTTAGACAGGTAAGACAAACCATTTACCAAAAACATGTATTCCAAAACTGTTTATAAAGTGTTAGATGTACTAGCAGAATTTGATGGTCCTGACTATTAAATTCAAGCCAACGGCAACTAACACCACCCTCTCCCCAGATTGACAATGCTGCTTGACAAAGGTGTCCACATTGCTCTCCACAGCGACACCCCGAGATAGGAAGTGTGTTTCTGGCCAGATCATCAGATAAATATTGACACGTACCTGATCAGAGACTGAAATGACAATGTTGGTCTCTCTTGTATCTTCAGCCCAGGTCCCACTGAAGATGGAACAGAGGGTACTGAGGGACAGGAGGAACACGAGTGCTGGAAGTTGTGGAAAGGAGTGATTGATGGAAACTGTTGTATTCCCAGGCACAAGCGGCCATATGGGCGTTCGGGAAACTGTCCCACGATTTCATCCTTAGGAGAGGTACAAGACAGGGTTGCCCGCTCTCCTACTCCATTGAGCTGCTGGCGATCAGGATCAGGTCCCACCCTGGGATTGTAGCTTTTAAATATGGCTGGAGACAGGAGTTGATGTTTTATGCCAACGGCACGCTTCTCCTGTTGGGTGACACATATGCTTCCTTGCGGGAAGCGATGTCAACTATCACTGAATTTGGCACTTTTTCGGGCCTGAAAATTAACTGGTCTAAATCTGCCCTATTACAGCTGGATAGTGACGAGGCACAAGTAATATCACCTACTTTCCCCATACCTCTGACGTCATCTTTTAAATATTTAGGGGTACAGGTAACGCGGAACCCCAGGGACTTTTTCCAGTTCAATATCACTCCCCTCCTTCAACGCTTTCGGGATTGGGTAAGGGCCTGGCGCTCTCTGCGACTATCAGCGGCCGGTCGAGTTAATCTCATTCCTTATGCCACAACTATTGTACTTTTTGCACAACACCCCAATGGTGATCCCCCTAAAGACATTTAGAATAGTAAACAAAATCTTTCGGGAACTGATTTGGAAGGACAGAACCCCGAGAATTAAGTTGGAACACCTACAGCGCCCTAAAGATAAGGGTGGGTTGGTGTTGCCAAATCCGTGGTTATATTACATAGCGGCGCAGTTGCAACACCTTATAGGAATAATAGGCTGGGAGGGTGATGGAGCGGACAGAGAGGATAACTCTTCTCTGGTGGTAATGACACACACAATACAAAGAGTGTCGGTTGCTCAGGCACTTGAGGCACAAACGTTTGGGAAGCCACATAAAAGATACCCAATGTACAATCTCATCCTAAAGATATGGAATAAAGCCAAGTACTTACAGGGGGTGACTGGGTATACAGAGTTTAGCCCCATATGGGACAACAATACTTACCTGGAGTTAGCGAAACTGCAATTTGGCCCTAGGTGGGTTAAACATGGGGTAAGACATATTCAGCAGCTATTCCAGAATGGTACTCCCCTATCGTTTGCCAGTCTACAGGGAAAGTTTCAACTACCTGGTAGCCTATATTACAATTATATACAGCTGAGACATGTGATAAGAGAGCAGGGTAGATCCACCGGGTGGCACCTGTCTCCTGCCCCACTGTTTAGCCTGGTCAGAGATGCAGACACATCTAAAGGCTTCATTTCCCAGTGCTATGCCATTCTCCTCCAGTCTTTTTTGGGCCGGCATCCTCTGGCAGTGGTGGATCGGTGGGTGCGGGACATGGGTCCCATAGACGGAGATCAGTGGGAGGAAGCCCTTCAGGCAGTGGGAATGTGCTCCTTAAATATATCCCAGAGACTGACGCAGCTGTACATTTTGCTACAGATCTACTATACCCCTCACAGGCTACACTTGATGGGCATACGAGAGGATGCAACATGCACTAGATGTAAAAGGGACCATGGGGATTTAATACACCTGCTGTGGAGGTGTCCAAAACTCCACAAATATGGGCCGGGATAATACAGCAGATTAACTGACTCTTTCAGGTGACTCTTCCAGTAGACCCTAGAGCGTGACTGTTGGGGATACTGGAACAGTACGGGTGGGAAGTAGGTACTAGAGAGGCTATACAAAGAGCATTGTTTCAGGCGAGAAAACTTATAATGGGTCACTGGAAGGATGAAGATCCACCCACAGTAAAGGAATGGGCTAAGTGGGGGACCAGCTCCGCTTGGAGAAGTTGGTATACCAGCATAGGGGTGCAGCTCATAAATTTAAAAGGATATGGGCGCCGTGGCTGGATTCACCGGGGCTTGCCCCGGTGGATCTGGTTATGGACAGATTGTTGGGGATGGGTACAGGCTAAACAGCGAACAATGCTTGTCCATGAGAGATAACAGGAGGGAGATTGATAATATGACTGATCTGAATATACTGTGGTACTGTACGAGTTCGGGGTGAGGGTTGTTCATTGCAAAGGTGGGATACTGAAGTGATGCTGTAATACGTAACCAAAGGTGTTTTCCGCTGATGTTGACTGTAAGCTGCCATGTACTATATTTTGAATTTGTTCAATAAAAACACTTGTTGGATTAAAAAAAAAGGAGTGCTTGATGCAGCCCCAGGCAGACTGGCAGAGCATCAGGTCAGGAACAGGAACTGTGCAAGGAAACCCAGTGGAAGGTAAAGGGGCACTCCATCTGGGCTACGGGGTCTGGATGTGAAGCTTCTCAGAGCTCCCAGTAGACTTTAGAGAGGAGCTCACTGTGGTAAGAAGAGCTAGTACATATGACAGCCAAGTAGGCACTCAAACAGGATTGTCACGTACCTGTTCCTGAAGCTGAAATGCTGAGAGGACTCTCCTTGCGGCTGAGTGCCCGGTGTCCCTGAAGGTGGTAACAGGGAACACAAAGCCAGAAGAAACAGGGATTGCCAGCTGTGCCACTGATGAGTGATGGTAGTGTGGAGATCTCTCTGCAGGTGGACACCAGAGGAGGTGAGCAGTAGGACCCATGAACACCTATGATGGTGCAAACTGTACATGGCAGGAAACAGGTTGCAATGGTAAGTGCAGCATGTTGGATCGACAGGTGAGTACTGCAGGCTGTGTACAGCAGAAGGCGTAGTTAGGGATGGTAGCAGAGATCAGTAAGCCATGGGTTAGCAGGGGTCATACACAGGGCAGAAGAGAAGAGAAGATGCGTGAAAAATCTGAGGGCAGAACTGGGAGTGAGACAAGAGGTATCCAAGGGCAAGCAACAGGTGATCAGAAGCAGAAGCAAGCACAGGAACAGGGAAATGGAAGCTGAAGACCAGTCAGCAATGTCCATGTGCCACAGTCATCATTTTAAAGGCCTGAGGGTGCTAGGATCTGACATGCATAATACGTGTGCGCATATTCGTGTTGTCATGGCCATATTGAGAATTGGCTAATGTGCCTGGTCTGTGGGCAACTATCCTCCGGCTAATTCCCTGACAAGCATGAGGGAGCCAAATTGAGAACAGAAGCGAAACCGTTTTATAAGGCAGAAACGTGTTCAGGAACAGAGCCAAGGTCAGGACTGGGGACAAAGAAGCAAAATCAGGATCCAAGTTCAGGTCAGAGACAAGCCAGGGTCAGTAAAAAGGGAACAAGCAGAGATGAAGCAGGACGCAGGGAATAGCTGAAAGACCAGCCAGCACTTAAGCATGAGCAGAAGCATCCTTAAATAGCCCGTCTGGTGCCAACATGCAGTGAGTGGGCACCCGTGCATATTCTAGTGCACATGCATGCACCTGGTTACAACTTTGCTGAGAATGCCGCTCTCAGGCACATTCCTGTGAGCCAAATCTTTGATGGGCATTCTCTTACAATTATAAAGGAAAACTAAAAAGAAAACAAATGCACTAACCACATTTAAGGATTAGTAATCTGCAACATATTACACTTTTGTTTTGGGGTTTTGCATGTGGCATGCCCTGTGTTTGATTTTTTGACAGCAGTCAACCAGCCTAGATGGTTCATAGCCTGACAGATTACTGGGATCACCTTAAGGCCGATTCACACATAGGCGACTCGTGCTTTGACTTGTGTCGCCCCCAAGTCGCTTGACATCAGAAATCCCATTGAAATGAATAAGAGCCATCTTAATGTACACTACTGAAGTCGCTCCAACTTCAAAAAAGGTTCCAGTACTACTTCAAGACGACTTCTATCCAAGTTGCGCCCATAGAATTCAATGGAAGTCGCTTCCAAGTCGGATCCCTTAACTATATTGAAGCAACTTTACAGGAAAAGGAATATAATTTACCCAGTCAATCCCTAGCAACCCCCTCCCGCCCTTCTCTGATTGGCCACAGGCAAAGTCGCCTAGCATAGTCGAGTTTGAAGTTGCCTTGAAGTTGCCTGGCAAAGTCGCCCCTGAAGTCGGATCACCTATATGTGAACCCTTAAATTTTAAATATAAAATCTTGTCCTGGAAATATGGTACAGCAAGGGTGTATAGAGTGTATCATTGTGAGAAATTACATTTTTTGTCAAATATTTCCATTGTAAGATCTAGCAATCTATTTAGGTCCGAAACTGTAATCACTTTTGGCCAGGGCCTTACTACCTTTTGTCTCATTGTTCATAACATTCAATGTTTAGCTTGGAATTTCCTCAAATGGTAGCACATTGCTGAACATGTGTTGGCTCTCCATAATAATGGCTAATTTTAGAAAGGCATTAGAGTTACATCAGGTCGCTCTGATGGACGCCTGTCTTTTTTCATGCTCACTAATAAGTGACAATGATGGAAAAAATAGATGATGGCTTCCTGTTCAATGTTTAGAACAGTCCAGCTCAGGAAAGGTGGTGTAAACACGGGTAGATGGCTGGAACAATGCAAGGGATCTTCTAGGGTAACCACACTGCACATATTTTTTCAAACAGAATACGTAAAGCTTCATAATTCCCCTAGAAAGGCAACTCTCCTGCAACCGTGCGAAATATTGTCATTGGGCACCATGCATTTAGCTAATATGCAATTTAATTGCTAGCTGTCCAGGACAATTTTCAAATTCTTCACATACATGTTAACTACTTGCTGACCAGACCATTTCTGGAACTTTTCGTTTTTCTGTCTCCCCTGCCCCTGTAACAGCCAAGGAATGACAGCTCTGAAACTAGAAGTGATGAATTCCTTGTCACCTCCAGCTTCGTTCTTCTCAGAGGAGATCGGGGAATGGATCCATATCCTCTGTGGGATGCCGGCCCAGCAGCTTACTGTGGTCCCTGGCTCCCTGGTAGATCATAAGCTTAATAATGGCATGCAATGCCAAGCTGCGGTTTCCAAAGCAAGCAAAATCCTTTCTTGTATTAAGAGAGGTATGGACTCCAGAGATAGAGACATCATTTTGCCCCCCTGTACAAATCATTAGTAAGACCTCATCTGGAATATGCAGTTCAGTTTTGGGCACCAGTTCTCAAAAAGGATATCGGGGAACTGGAGAAAGTGCAGAGAAGGGCAACCAAACTAATAAAAGGCATGGAGGAGCTCAGCTATGAGGAAAGATTGGAGGAACTGAATTTATTCTCTCTTGAGAAGAGGAGATTAAGGGGGGATATGATCAACATGTACAAATATATAAGTGGTCCATATAGTGAACTTGGTGTGGAGTTATTTACTTTAAGGTCATCACAAAGGACAAGGGGGCACTCTTTACGTCTAGAGGAAAAAAGATTTCATCTACAAATACGGAAAGGTTTCTTCACAGTAAGAGTTGTGAAAATGTGGAATAGACTCCCCCCAGAGGTGGTTTTGGCCAGCACGGTTGATTGCTTTAAAAAAGGCCTGGATTCTTTCCTTAATGTAAATAATATAACTGGGTACTAACCTCTTTAGGTAAAGTTGATCCAGGGTGAATCCGATTGCCTCTCCGGGAATCAGGAAGGAATTTTTTCCCCCGTTATAGCAAATTGGATCCATGCTTTGCTGGGGTTTTTTGCCTTCCTCTGGATCAACTGTGGGTGAAGGATTGTATATGGGATTATTTGGTTGTATGTGTGTGTGTGTGTATATGTGTATGTGTATATATATATATGTATATACATTTTTTTTTTTTTTGGTTGAACTGGATGGACTTGTGTCTTTTTTCAACCTGACTAACTATGTAACTATGTGACTATGAATGGGAGAGACCCAGAACCACCTTGGCTGCCGCTGCCACTGATACACTAAGAAGTGCTCAATATGAAAAGATTGATGAGTATAGTGGGCTGGCGCTGCCACTGAGACACTAAGAAGTGCCCAATATGAAAAGATTGATGAGTATAGGGGGCTGGCGCTGCCACTGAGACACTAAGAAGTGCCCAATATGAAAAGATTGATGAGTATAGTGGGCTGGCGCTGCCACGGAGACACTAAGAAGTGCCCAATATGAAAAGATTGATGAGTATAGTGAGCTATACTGAGGCTGGCACTGCTGCTGAGTATAGTGGGCTATACTGAGGCTGGCGCTGCCACTGAGACACTAAGAAGTGCCCAATATGAAAAGATTGATGAGTATAGTGGGCTGGCGCTGCCACTGAAACACTAAGAAGTGCCCAATATGAAAAGATTGATGAGTATAGTGGGCTGGCGCTGCCACTGAGACACTAAGAAGTGCCCAATATGAAAAGATCGATGAGTATAGTGGGCTGGCGCTGCCACGGAGACACTAAGAAGTGCCCAATATGAAAAGATTGATGAGTATAGTGGGCTGGCACTGCCACGGAGACACTAAGAAGTGCCCAATATGAAAAGATTGATCAGTATAGTGGGCTGCCGCTGCCACTGAGACGCTAAGAAGTGCCCAATATGAAAAGATTGATGAGTATAGTGGGCTGGCGCTGCGACTGAGACACTAAGAAGTGCCCAATATGAAAAGATTGATGAGTATAGTGGGTTGGCGCTGCCACTGAGACACTAAGAAGTGCCCAATATGAAAAGATTGATGAGTATAGTGGGCTGGCGCTGCCACTGAGACACTAAGAAGTGCCCAATATCAAAAGATTGATGGGTATAGTGGGCTGGAGCTGCCACAGAGACACTAAGAAGTGCCCAATATGAAAAGATTGATGAGTATAGTGGGCTGGCGCTGCCACGGAGACACTAAGAAGTGCCCAATATGAAAAGATTGATGAGTGTAGTGGGCTGGCGCTGCCACTGAGACACTAAGAAGTGCCCAATATGAAAAGATTAATGAGTATAGTGGGCTGGCGCTGCCGCTTATATCAGTGTGATATGTGGGCTGCACAGGGTTAATTAGCAAAGTGCTATAGTGCACTAAGTACTAAATTAGAATATGGGTCTGATATATAAACTGGATGACAAGTGGTTATTGTCAACTAATTCCTGTGATAAAGTTATATTTCTAATGTGTTAAACTTGCCTGGAGTGTAATAAATACACTGTATGCAGAATTATTAGGCAAATGAGTATTTTGACCACATCATCCTCTTTATGCATGTTGTCTTACTCCAAGCTGTATAGGCTCGAAAGCCTACTACCAAGCTCGGATATGTCGAACCTCATTCTGTTGTACGTATTTCTCCTACTACACCAGTTTTATGAGTAAACGGATTATTAAGACGTATGTCACATAAATAATGTGAGGTCCGTTCAAATTGTGTAATCTTTATATTGAAATAGTGTCCTTAATCAACTGTTATTGGTGAACAGTAGGTCAAATATATAGTCTGGGTATAAGATTAAATCATGAATCACGTGATATCGTGAAACGATTAATTGGGACACGTCGGGTGTATAGTGTGACTATATTCGCCGTCGCGGTCGGGTGATATGAGTAATTAGAAAAGTATAACC
>BLSH010413335.1:613570-631122 GCA_018402905.1 Glandirana rugosa | reverse complement strand
ATTTATTTGTAGGGCACTTGACCTAGTTTGAAGATGATTTTAGAACAGTTATATGGCTTCTACCGTTAATTAATACTTTTCAGACACAGTTTGAAGATGATCCACATTCACCTCCATTTTTGCTTTTTTTATGTTTTTATTTTTTTAAAAATATTTACAGTTATTTCCCTGTCCCCATTTTTTTGTAGGGCACTTGCCCTACCCTTACCCCCATTTTACTTCCTTTTGCAGCCCTCTGGGGCTTTCCAGGACTTTCCTACAGCCATTTTTGTGCCTAAAAGTTCGGGTCCCCATTGATTTCAATGGGGTTCGTTGTCCGTGCGATCGTTCGGGTTCCGTCCGGACCCGGACCCGGACTTTGTCCCGAAGTTCGGACGGACCAGCAGAACCCGAACTTCCAGGTGTTCGCTCAACTCTATTCACGAGACTTAGGAAAATACTCAGTATTGGGGCACCCCTAACCAATACCATCACCATTATTAACCACTTGCCGACCGCCCGCCGCAGCATGACGGCAGCAAAGTGGCTCGTTATCACGAAACGCCGTCACCTGGCGGTGGCCCCAATAACTAGTATTGTGAGCGCGCGTGCGCCGTCGCAGGCACGCTCGCACGCTCACTGTTTTCCGGGGGGCCATGGAGCGGGTAGGGCAGACTCGATCTACCCGCGATGGCTCCACCCGCAGTGAGAGAACGGAGGTCCGTGTAAGTAAACACGGATCTCCGTTCTGACAGAGGGGGAAGGGCTGTGATCACAGGCTTCCTGTATATTCAAGCCGTGATCACTCCCCTCCCCCTGCCAGCCCAGCCCCCATACAGATAGAACACACTGAGGGAACACAGTTAACCCTTAGAGCGCCCCCTCCAGGTGAACCCCTTCAATGCCAATGGCATTTACAGAGTAATCAGTGCATTTTTATAGCACTGATCGCTGTGTCAATGCCAATGGTCCCAAAAAAGTGTCAAAATGGTCCGACATGTCTGCCGAATATATCGCAGTACCGCTAAAAATCGCAGATCGTCGCCATTACTAGTAAAATAAAATAAATAAAACCCCCAGAAATGAATTTTTCAGCATTCGTAAACGCAGCAACTTTTGCGCAAACCAATAAATAAACACCGATTGCGATTTTTTTTTTTTACCAAAAATATGAGGAAGAATATAAATTGGCCAAAAGTAAAAAATGTTTTTTTATATATTTTTTTTGGATTTGTATTTTAGCAAAAAGTAAGAAAAAGTTTTTTTTTGTTTTGCAAAATTGTCACTCTTTTTTTATTTATAGTGGCAATCAGAAATGAAGCAGAGGGGATCAAATACCACCAAAAGAAAGCTCTACTTGTGGGAAAAAAAGGACGCAAATTTTGTTTGGGTACAACGTCGCACGACCGCGCAATTGTCAGTTAAAACGGCGCAGTGCCGAATCGCAAAAAGTGCTCTGGTCCTACAGTGTGAAATCCTTCCGGGGCTGAAGTGGTTAAGCGAGCAGCCACTCAGCCCCTAATTGGAGCGAGCGGATTCCAAGTTTCCAGTAGGGTTCAAATTGGAAGAATCCATTTGGACATTTTTGAACCATCTGAATATTTGCACGCAGGTCTGTGTGATCTGTTGACAATTGTGCAGTTCAGGATCTATACAGCAATTCTCTGCAGACTGGACAATTCCAGGTGTATTTATTTAGGCAAATAAAACTGAATGAAGCTCTTCAATTTGGCCATTTTTTTTTAATCATTGGAACTCTGCCTGCAAATGAATTAATGGGGTAGCTGGTACAGCTTAATTCTGACCCAGAGGGACCCCTTGCTGTTATTATAAAAGATGACTTAAAGATAACATTTGAAAGCAATCACATATTTTTAAAGAGTTTTATCATTATTTAAGGACCAGTTTTCTCTATCAAATATTTTCTGTGATTACAAATAATGTAAAATCCAGCAAACCACGGATTGTAATATTTAATTTTGTACACAAGAGGGCACCAAATCCCTCCATATAAAAAAGGGCTGTGCACTGGGTCCTAGATGGACTAGAAAGGTTTACAGTCTGAAAGCATTTTTATTCTTCATTGCAGTCTGCACTAAAGCACTCAGAAGTCTGGGGAATATTGACTTTAAGGCTACCCATAGATGTGAGATGATTATCATCCAGTCTAGGCAAAAATGATGGGAGAGGAAAAAGATCACGTCTATAGAATATCTATGGACACCCAGGGGCCGACCGATCTCTAAGGGGTAATATATATTGGCATTTTCTAAGGTTATAAACCCTAGGTCAGCCTGTCTCAGCCTGTTTAACACGGAGGAACCCTTCAAATAACATTTTGATTTCAGGGAACCCCTGCTAATAATTCAAATATTTACAGCTCATGGTACATTACAGTGATGGTCTATGGGAAGAATGCTCCTTACATTGGTGATCAGTGGGAAGAATGCCCCTTACATTGGTGATCAGTGGGAATAATGCTCCTTATATTGGTGGTCATTGGGAAGAATGTCCCTTACATTGATGGTTAGTGGAAAGAATGCCCCTTAAATTGGTGATCAGTGGGAAGAATGCCCCTTAAATTGGTGATCAGAGGGAAGAATGCTCCTTACATTTGGGTCAGCGATAAGAATGACCCTTACATTGGTGATCAGTGGGAAGAATGTTCCTTACATTGGTGGTCAGTGAGAAGAATGCTCCTTACATTGGTGATCAGTGGGAAGAATGTTCCTTACATTGGTGATCAGTGGGAAGAATGTTCCTTACATTGGTGATCAGTGGGAAGAATGTTCCTTACATTGGTGATCAGTGGGAAGAATGCCCCTTACATTGGTGGGCAGTGGGAAGAATGTTCCTTACATTGGTGATCAGTGGGAAGATTGTTCCTTACATTGGTGATCAGTGGGAAGAATGTTCCTTACATTGGTGATCAGTGGGAAGAATGTCCCTTACATTGGTGATCAGTGGGAAGAATGTTCCTTACATTGGTGGTCAGTGGGAAGAATGCCCCTTACATTGGTGGTCAGTGGGAAGAATGTTCCTTACATTGGTAGTCAGTGAGAAGAATGCCCCTTATATTGGTGGTCAGTGGGAAGAATGCCCCTTACATTGGTGGTCAGTGGGAAGAATGTTCCTTACATTGGTAGTCAGTGAGAAGAATGCCCCTTATATTGGTGGTCAGTGGGAAGAATGCCCCTTACATTGGTGGTCAGTGGGAAGAATGTTCCTTACATTGGTAGTCAGTGAGAAGAATGCTCCTTACATTGGTGATCAGTGGGAAGAATGCTCCTTACATTGGTGATCAGTGGGAAGAATGCTCCTTACACTGGTGGTCTTACATTAAAGTAATGCTCTGGGCCTCTTACCTGGGAAATTGCAAACATTGGGTGTGGCAAAATTATGCTACATATTTGGCGTAGCTTTTTAGAGGTAATGTTTTCTCTTTTTTTCACAGTTTTTTATTTTTTTCTTTATATTTAATTTTTAATTTTAATTTCATATTTTTTTACATTTCTTTCCCAACACTATTTGGGGAAGTTTGGTGAGATATCAGGGATCTAAACAAACCCCTGAAGTCTCACTTTTGAGATAGAGAAAGGGATTGAGGAAATGCACTCCCCTATTCATTTCTGCAGCCTCAACTGCACTACGGATGAATGAACAGGAGACAGACTCTCCTGTTTATTCATAAACTGAAGCATAATACGCACAGTTTACTATGCTTCAGTTATGACTGGAATACAGTGGTCAGTACCAATCATTCACTGTGTTCACTTAGAAAAAGGAGGGGCTAGTAATTTCCACGCTCTCCATCCTGAAGATCCCCCTGTGTGCCTGCAGATGCTGCCAGCGGGACAGGAGAGGAGGGAGGAGGGAGAAAGGGGGTGCACAGCAGGGCTCAGGCAGCAGGGTGGAGGGTTCTTATAGTGATCAGTTCAATGAGTGGAGGAAATAACTGTTGTCGATCTTTTGTGGCTCATCCTGCAGCAGCTGATTTCCAGCAAGAGGAGGAGATGCCAGCTTTCAGCTGCTACAGCCACAAAAGATCCATTCCAGTTATTTCCCCCACCCACCATACTGATCACCAGCTCAAAAACAAATGCTATTCCTCCTGCTGCCCCCCCCCCCCCAAACGGCCCTGGCGGGGTGTAAAGTAAGTGATAGACAGCTGGGAACTTGCCGGAATTGACCCGGTAATACTGGAATTTAGCTCCAGTGGCCAGGTCATTACTGGATTGCTTACATTATATTAAATTAGGTATGTTGCATGTAAATTACATACTCCTGACCCCTGCACTATGTGTATTTCCCACTCCTGACCCCCCCCCCCCCCACATATAACACACTTTACTCACATTTTTACATTTTAGGCTACATTTCCACTATTGCAACCCCAAAGTCGCATGATTTACAGTGATTTACAGTGCGACTTTGAGTGCAGCTTTGATCCAACTTTACAGCCTCTGGATCAAATTCGCATCTAAGTAGTGCAGGAACCACCTTCATACCCTACTACTGAGGGATTTGTGGATACCATGGGGCTCCACCAAATTTACACTCCCTATCCAAGCCTCACTCAAAGCATGGAGATAAATCTCCTAACAACAAGGTTCACAAGATTCGGTACCCGCCACTCCTCTACCCTTCAACATATTGGAAGCCCTAATACCTATGGCAAACACTAAGGGGTTGATTTACTAAAGCTGGAGAGTGCAAAAAACGGTGCAGCCATGCATGCTAGCCAATCAGCATGTTAAGCATTGTACTACTCTGGTGCATGCTAAATGTCATTTACTGTGGAACCTGTACTAATTGTTATGTTATATATCTATATCTGTACTCTTTTCTTATCCCTGTTAATATCTGTTCAAAAGCAATAAAAACGATTGTTTAAAAAAAAAAAATAGTAGTGCAGGAACCTTTTCAAATTCGCCGCAACTTTGAGTCGCATAGATGGGAACGGGTGCCATTGAAATCAATGGGCTGTGCCCTGTCATGCGACTTTGTGTCCAAAGTCGCATGTCAAGTCGCAATAGTGGAAACGTAGCCTTACGCCAAGTTTGCCAAAGCTACCATTAGCCCCATCGACTACTCCACCCCCATTCTCAGGAATTCTGACTTTCAAAAGTTTCCACGTATGGTAAGGGATTCCTCTTCATCGCCCCCCCCTTTGCATAATGAATGTTTAACTTTTCCAATGCATTGTAAGGGTGTTTTTTTTAAACGTTCCTGGAGCTGAGCTTTAAATATTGATGCAAATGGTTCTATGCACTATATAAAGTCATTTGTGTGTCAGCACAAGCCGTAACTAATGACAATAAAATTATCACTTATCGGCTTCAGAAATTCACTATTACACAGAATGGCCAGCAGGTGGCAGTCAGTAACTTTGCAGACTTCGCAGTACGGCACTTCCAAGCAGAATTTCTGCTAAGTATACAGAAATGAAGGCAAAAGTTTCTGTCGAAAAAGTGTAAAATAAGCATGAAACTTTCAGGGCTCATTCACACCGGGCACATTGATCTGCATTGATCAACGCAAGGACACAAAATTGTTTTCTGTGTGCTCTGTTCATACCATACAAGTGCATCGGTGTGCGTTGCATTAAAATGCAGAATGTATGAATTTTTTAATGCGCCAAAAATGGGAAAAAAAAGTTAACACTGCCATGCCTTGTAACAATGTATTGTAGCAGGTGTGTACAATGCACAACAGTGCGCTTGAATTATTTGCACCATAATGCATGCCCGCTGGTGTGAATGGCCACTGGGCATTATCCTCTGAATAAAAATGCTATGTATGCAAAAGGAGGGTCTTCTTACTTGGGGCTCTTGAAACACAAGAGTTTTGATGGATGCATAGGCTACACCAGGAGCAGTGATTGCTGCCAAAACAACCAATCAGAATAGCGCTCTTATTGTTGTGCAGAGTCTCCTACCAAAAATGTACAAAAGTAAAAGCACCGTCCTACTCTATGAAGGCGCTATATATATATATATATATATATATATATATATACAGTATCACAAAAGTGAGTACATCCCTCACATTTTTGTAAATATTTTATTCTATCTTTTCATGTGACAACACTGAAGAAATGACACTTTGCTACAATGTAAAGTAGTGAGTGTACAGCTTGTATAACAGTGTAAATTTGCTGTCCCCTCAAAATAACTCAACACACAGCCATTAATGTCTAAACCGCTGGTAACAAAAGTGAGTACACCCCTAAGTGAAAATGTCCAAATTGGGCTCAATTAGCATTTTCCCTCCCTGGTGTCATGTGACTCGTTAGTGTTACAAGGTCTCGGGTGTGAATGGGGAGCAGGTGTGTTAAATTTGGTGTTATGTTATCGCTCTCACTCTCATACTGGTCACTGGAAGTTCAACATGGCACCTCATGACAAAGAACTCTCTGAGGATCTGAAAAAAAAGAATTGTTGCTCTACATAAAGATGGCCTAGGCTATAAGAAGATTGCCAAGATCCTGAAACTGAGCTGTAGCACGGTGGCCAAGACCATACAGCGGTTTACCAGGACAGATTCCACTCAGAACAGGCCCAGCCATGGTCGACCAAAGAAGTTGAGTGCACGTGCTCAGCGTCATATCCAGAGGTTGTCTTTGGGAAATAGACGTATGAGTGCTGCCAGCATTGCTGCAGAGGTTGAAGGGTGGGGGTCAGCCTGTCAGTGCTCAGACCATACACCGCACACTGCATTAAATTGGTTTGCATGGCTGTCGTCCCAGAAGGAAGTCTCTTCTAAAGATGATGCACAACAAAGCCTGCAAACAGTTTGCTGAAGACAAGCAGACTAAGGACATGGATTACTGGAACAATGTCCTGTGGTCTGATGAGACCAAGATAAACTTATTTGGTTCAGATGGTATCAAGCGTGTGTGGTGGCAACCAGATGAGGAGTACAAAGACAAGTGTGTCTTGCCTACAGTCAAGCATGGTGGTGGGAGTGTCATGGTCTGGGGCTGCATGAGTGCTGCCAGCACTGGGGAGCTACAGTTCATTTAGGGAACCATGAATGCCAACATGTACTGTGACATACTGAAGCAGGGCATTATCCCCTCCCTTCGGAGACTGGGCCGCAGGGCAGTATTCCAACATGATATCGACCCCAAACACCAAGATGACCACTGCCTTACTAAAGAAGCTGAGGGTAAAAGTGATGGACTGGCCAAGCATGTCTCCAGACCTAAACCCTATTGAGGCTCTGTGGGACATCCTCAAATGAAAGGTGGAGGAGCGCAAGGTCTCTAACATCCACCAGCTCTGTGATGTCGTCATGGAGGAGTGGAAGAGTAATGCAGTGGCAACCTGTGAAGCTCTGGTGAACTCCATGCCCATGAGGGTTAAGGCAGTGCTGGAAAATAATGGTGGCCACACAAAATATTGACACTTTGTGCCCAGTTTGAACATTTTCACTTAGGGGTGTACTCTCTTTTGTTGCCAGTGGTTTAGACATTAATGGCTGTGTGTTGAGTTATTTTGAGGGGACAGCAAATTTACACTGTTATACAAGCTGTACACTCACTACTTTACATTGTAGCAAAGTGTCATTTCTTCAGTGTTGTCACATGAAAAGATAGAATAAAATATTTACAAAACTGTGAGGGATGTACTCACTTTTGTGAGATACTGTGTATATATATATATATAGTTCACAGTATATAAAGCTACTATGTTGTTGCATTTCCAACACTTATAAAGGGAATGAACAAAGACTGGTGCAAAGCATATTGCTTGCACCACACTTCTAAGCAGATCCTGCTCCTAATTAACATCTAATTAACAAGACATATCAACCCCTTAATACCTCATCCCATCAGTCCTTTATGTAGTCTTTAATGGCCTTGGGGGCAGTGGCTCCTATATCATGTGACCACTGTGATTGGCTCTCACAGCAGCCACATGATTGGGAGCCTGTCCGGTTGGCTCGTGATCAGAAGATCGGTCAGACTGCTGGGAGAACGCAGTGAGTGTGCTCTCATCACACAACCTCAAGCTGCCTTGGCTGCATATATGCAGCGACTGGTTGTTAAAGCCCACTTTTCTTGCCTTCAACAAAATGGCAGCCGTCAGCACACAGACTTCTTGTTCCATGAGTGGGAATGAAATAGGTGAAACATGGCTTCAGCTCCTGTTCTCCGCCTGTAGAGTACTCGTCCAACATGCTTCCTCCTTTTCAGGGCTTAATCGTGGGGCCTCAGGCAACAAGGAGCTATTTATTCACATTCATGCAACAAGGAGTTGATGTCTGTTTGCAGTTCATTTTGTTTAAGTCTACTGGACCGTGATAAGCTAATCCTGTCTGTCTTGCATCAGTCTATCCACATGCTGACCTGACTGATACAGTTTGAGAGGTACTATTTTCATTGTTCTGGGCCACTTTTCCTGCCACTTTTTATATATGGCAAGCGGTTAAGTACTTTAACCAGGGTGTGGGGCGTTCATCTTTAACTGGCCTTGGGTACAAGGAAAGAGTTACTTTCCAGGTGACAAGGTGTAATTAATGACCGGCCTGAAAGAGAAGGCTTAGACCAGAGCCAGCCAGCTAGAGAAAATTAGTAGAGAATCACAAACACATGCTGAGCCCCATAGAAGAACTATCTGTCAGTCGACAGCCGGGATTATGAAAAGATGGCTCCGTCTGGCCCTCCAATCATTTGAAGCAGATGGAAATCTGTCTTCCAGCAGGACAGGACCTCTTCATCAATTTCTTATTGCTTTTGGACAGATATGAGAATTCCTTGCCTTAAAGATGCACCCAAGTCAAACATAAAAATGTTCCTCTGACTACTTTTTATCCTTGTTATAACTTGTACACCCGGTATCCCTGTTAGTGTAATCTCTATGGCTGCCAGTAACTTATTTTTCTAAATGGCTTTAAATCTGAGCCAAATGAAAATGAATACCACTGTGTTCCCCGGTTCCAAGCCCTGCCATGTACGGGCACTGTGCAGCCTCACCCACAGGCTTTGGAGCATGGGTGTCCAACCTGCAGCCCTCCAGCTGTTGCGGAACTACAAGTCCTATCATGTCTGTGCCTTTAGGAGGCATGATTGCAACTATGAGCCTTGTAATGCCTCATGGGACTTTCCTTGCAATGCCTCATGGGTCCTGTAGATCTGCAACAGCTGGAGGGCCGCAGGTTGTACACCTATGCTTTAGTGGGAGAAGGGAACATTACACAGCACAGAATCATGTGACAGGAAGTTGTAGTCTTTCTGAGATGCAATGTCAATGCCAATTTTATATGAGAAGCAGTATATAAAACATAAGTGAACTGGTATCAGTCTTTTGGATACCATATCCATGAAGAACCACATAGAGCTCTGCACCATATAGCTTGGTGGGAGCAGCACCTCAATTAAACAAGCAGGTATCAATGAAATCTCAATGAAACAAGACCCTTACTCCTCCTCCTACTCTTTTCTCACTTCCCGTATCTCACCAATACCCCACCCTACACAACATATTCTTGCTACATCTTTAGTGACAGTGGGGTAAGTCTCACAAGGGGTATCAGAGGTTTAGTAACTATACACCACTTTAAGCTGGAAAGGGGGTAATGGGGTCATGCAAAGGAATAGCACGCAAAGTCGTAACCCTTTGCAGGATTTTCTTACACCAACCCCTCCATCTCCAGCTGCATCCTTCCCAAGATAGGGGTCACTGCTATCCCCAAATCACCCCCAAACCCAGCGTCTGGATGCCAGCTTGGCTCATAGAATTTGCCCCCTTTCATGAGTTTATTGCCTGTGCTACAATACCATTTTTTTTTATTTTTTAGAAGGCCATCCCTGTCCCGTAAGCATGGCCCAGCAGTCCTGTAAACATGGGCAGGGATGCTACATATCCCCCAAGGCACAGTGGGTAAATCTCAAATGCCTGGACAACAGAAACCACACTGGGGTCATCACACAGAGATGCAGGCTGAGAGGTGGCTGGCCACACTTTCTTCAGCCAGGCATGGTCATGTGTGAGAATGGCACTAAACTGCTGGCCATCCTTCGCCTAGGACACATGTACCTTGCTTTCACATGTTCTCAACCTGGCAGTGCAGCATTTCATTGTGTAGTACCCTGGCTTCTCTGTCTATCATCATATACTATCAAGTCCTTCATCAAGACAGAAGGGTTTGTGGCCATTTTAGGTGGCCATCTATGGCCTGCCTGGCAGAAATGCAATACCAGCATAAGCTACCTGCTTACCAACTTATCTGTGACACCCGCACACACTGGAACTTAACATTGGCCAGGCTGCAGAGGCTTGACCAACAGCAGTGTGCTATCAATGAATACCTGTGTGATTATGGCACAAAGACAGGCTCTGAGAAGCTGTTTTTGTTTTTAACTGCATAAATGGTTCATTATTCAGGACACGTAAAGATTTTTGGCACCTTTTGAATAGGCAACCAAAATGGTGAGCGGGGTCAAAGTGGGGATTAGTGATACCGTGTCTCTCATGTTTCTTCTGGACCACACACTGGGAAAAAGCCAAAGAAGCAGGATTATGAGCAGGAATTACAGCTGACTCAGGTGCCAGCAGGATCCTTTGCCCACTATCTTGTTCCCTCTGAGGCAGCAGGAGTTGGAGGCAGGCCCAAACTGACCATAGGGCTCACCAGGTATTTTCCCGGTGGGCCGGCGAAGCCAGGATACACGCCTAGTACATCATGGGACAGACTTTAACAGCTCAGCAGCTTGCAGAGTGGCGTGCTGGAAAACTGCCACTGACCACCAATGGGGATGAATGTCTTAAATACCCTTGCCTCTGACCATCAATGCAGGACAGTTAAGTGGTTACCAATAAAAGGGGTTTATATAAAAGTACCCATAACTTGTATATGTTATTCTTGCGTAAACTGGCACCAATGCTGGGGACTATTATTGCATAAACTGGCACCAATACTGGGTTTTATTACTGCGTAAAGTGGCAACAGTTCTTGGGGTTATTATTGCATAAACTGGCCTCAATTCCGGAGGGTTACTACTGCAAAAACTGGTACCAATTCTGGGGGGATTACTGGGTAAATTGGCACCAATACTGGAATTTACTACTGTGTAACCTGGCATCAATGCTGGTGGTTATTATTGCATAAACTGGCACCAATACTGGAGGCTATTAGTGCATAAACTGGCACCAATGCTGGGGGTTATTATTGCATAAACTGGCACCAATGCTGGGAGTTATTAATGGATAAACTAGCACCAATACTGGAGGTTATTAGCGCATAAACTGGCACCAGTGCTGGCGGTTATTAGTGTGTAAACTTGCACCGATGTTGGAGGTTATTAGTGCGTAAACTGGCACCAATACTGGAGGTTATTAGTGCATAAACTGGCACCAATACTCGAGGTTATTACTGCGTAAACTGGCACCAATGCTGGGGGTTATTATTATGTAAACTGGCACCAATGTTGGAGGTTATTAGTGTGTAAACTGGCACAGATACTGGGGCTTATTACTGCATAAACTGGCAACAATTCTTGGGGTTATTATTGTGCAATCTGGCCCCAATACTGGTACCAATGCTGGGGGTTATTAGTGTGTAAACTTGCATCAATACTGGGGCTTATTACTGCGTAAACTGGCAATTAATCTTGGGGTTATTATTGCGTAAAAACCGGCCCCAATGCTGGGGGTTATTAGCATGCAAATTGGAACCAATGCTGGGGGTTATTAGTGTGCAAATTGGAACCAGTGCTGGGGGTAATTATTGTGTAAACTAGCACCAATTATGGGGCTTATTACTGCGTCAACTGGCACCAATTCTGGGAGCTATTACTGTGCAAACTAGTGCCAATACTAGGGGTTATTACTGGATGATTGATATATTACAGTTCCTGAAGCAGGCTAAATATAGAGTACCGTATATACTCGCGTATAAGTCGACCCGTGTATAAGCCGACCCCCCTACTTTTGCCCAAAAAATATAGGAAAACGTATTGACCCGCGTATAAGCCTAGGGTGCGAAATGCAGCAGCCAGAACACAGGGACAGGGTGCCAGAACACAGGGACAGGGTGCCAGAACACAGGGACAGGGAGCCAGAACACAGGGACAGGGAGCCAGAACACAGGGACAGGGAGCCAGAACACAGGGACAGGGTGCCAGAACACAGGGACAGGGTGCCAGAACACAGGGACAGGGTGCCAGAACACAGGGATTTTAATGCCAGGACACAGGGATTTTAATGCCAGGACACAGGGATTTTAATGCCAGGACACAGGGATATTAATGCCAGGACAAAGAGACTGTAGCCAGAACACATAAGGGATGAGTAAGGTAGTTTAGTTTCACATTAAATAGAGCTGTGTTGCTTCTAAGAGCCGTTCTGTGCTTGTAAGTGTGATTAAACACATTGGAATGTAGAGAATGCTGAGAATGCAGAGAGAGAGCTGCAGCTCTTCACGGAGATCAGGAGGTGGGTGGGACTGAACAGCTAACATCAGCTTGTCCCGCCCACCTTCTGACATCAAGCTGAGAATCTGACACCTCTCTCAGCATTCTCTACATTCCAATGTGTTTAATCACAGTTACAACACACAGAACGGCTCTTAGAAGCAGCATGGCTCTGTTTAATGTGAATCTACTGATCACCACAGACACTGACTCGGGTATAAGCCGAGGGGGGTCTTTTTCAGCACAAAAAAATGGGCTGAAAAACTCGACTTATACCCGAGTATATACGGTAACTAAAAATCACTCATAAATCGGTAGTTGTCATTATTTGTAATTTGGTTTAAAAAAAAATGGACTGCTTAGTGTAAAATGCCCAGGCCTATTTTTTTGTCCCAGTCCAGGCCTGGTAAGAGAAGCAAGGCAAGCAATTGTCTTTCAATTAATTCACTTACTGTCCAGCCACTGAACAATGTATGTGGCTATTGCCTCTCAAATAAAACACTCTTTTATTGCATGCCTTGTCTCTTTCTATCTGCTGCCTATTCAAGTGATGAAAAGCTAGACAATTTTTACCAAACTCATAGTTATATTTTTAATATTTTGGGAATATTTAGGGATACAGGAATTGAAGGGTAATTTGGGGAATGAGGGGTTGTGTTTTTGTTCAAATTTTTTTTTTTTATTGGTGTTTATAATAGTTGAACATTAAAACAAAATGTACAAAGACATGCGTACAAAAGGACCAGGGATTGAGAGTTACATGAGAGTGGAACGTATGACGTATGAAGTTATTAGAGCTAGACATGGATGAGCAACTTAAGTTATATCGGAAATTTGTTTAGAGTTTTGTCCAGTACTCCGGGACACCCCAGATGGGAACACTCTGTGTCAAGGAGGAAGTACGGGGCGATCAGCCTGTAACATCAAAAATTATTTTGTTGATGAGATTCTATTGAATGCACATAACATATCTAAGCTCATTTAACAAAGGGTTACTAGATCTCTGCTAGTGAGGAAAGGGGGGCAAGGAGGAGGAGAGAGAGAGGGGAAAGGAGAGGAAGGTCCACGAGGTTGGTCTTGATGTCTGCTCTGCACCTGATGCAAAGGTTGGGGTGTTAATTACCATGGTAGTAGGCAGAGGCGTAACTAGAACCTTCAGGGCCCCGGTGCAAGAAATTATGAAGGGCCCCCCTGACCCCTGGCCAGGGCCCTTCCCTCTTCCCACTGATCCTGGGGCCCTTTACGCCTATCGTGGGTCCCTTTATTACGGTACTGCAGTGGGGCCCTTTCACAAGTTCTGCAGCAGGCCCCAGTGGGACCAGGGAAGCACACAGGGGCCCTGGGAACAGCAGAAGACAAGTAAACTGGACAGAGGAAAATGGAGGAGATTGGGTCCTCTAAATGCCACCCCCGCCATCCCTCCTATTCAGGTGTACAAGGGAGGCACATGGGCCCCCTAGACCATGGGGCCCGGTTGCAATTGCAACCCCTGCAACCCCTATCGTTACGCCCCTGGTAGTAGGATCGCCTGGTCGAAGGCTGGTGGTAGGCATTGCTCTATCCAGGGTTTCCAGATTTGGTAAAATTTGAAGATCTGGTCTTTTTCAATGGCCTTTATTTTGGCGTGTATCATGAATCCTAGTTATTCTTTGTTGAGGGGTTGCGTTTTTGAACTGTTTCTGTGCTCTCTGTTTTGCAGGACCGCTGGAGGAAAGGTAAATGTTAACTCCCTTTAGTTCCACTTTAAAAGTACCCTTTCCTTTTCCAAAATAAGGGTAAAAGTTTAATATAGTAAAAGAAAAACTAAAAATCAATAAGGATATACTGCGCAATGCAGGTTACTGTATCAAGGGTTAAACACAACATAAATCTTGATATAGTGCCTGCCTATTAATTGTGCATTATATCAGAAGTTCTATCCTTTCCCCACCCTACTAAAAATGTGGTTCCCCGTTGGAGAAATTTCTCATCACTTCCTTACCAGATCTCCGCTATAATGTACAAAAACCCAACAGAAGCTCTAACCATTCATCAATATATCCAAAACGAAATAAAATGTTAGGGCTGATGTTGGACTTTGTAAATGGTCTAAACACGAGGTAAGGAGGCTATCATTTATTTTTAATATTTGGCAATACAAAATGTTGGAGTTACTCTAATATTTTACTATACACTGACCAATCATAGCAGGGTGGGGAGCACCTTCATAGGAAGATGTGCAGCTAAAATACATCAATTGTTCTCCAGCTCATCCAGTTTAGAAGTGCCCCCTGGGGACCCCCCCTCCGCTCGGCATGATGGGTAGGATACAGATGGCTGATGAGTGGCTTGGGAGTGTATGGATTATTTCAGAGAGAAAATCAAGAGGTTTGCTGGTGCCGTTCCAGGTTGCTGTCACAGCTCATGACGGATGATAATGATGAGGAAAAAGAGGTGAAGGAAGCTTTGTCAATGTCCCATCCACCTTTACTGTACATCAATAAGGATCATAAATAAAAAGAAATATATACTTGTGTTACCCCTAGTAACCAGATTACATCTGTCAGAATTAAACTCAACAGTTACAATGATAATTGTCACAGTTGCTTGTGCTCAGTGCTGGGACAAGGTCATCTAGTGCCCAGGGCGAACATATAAAATTGCATTGTATGCACACAGAACTCTATGCACAGAGAATGGCGATCTGACTGTTTCTTCTCCCAGAAGAGTAGAGACAAAAAACAGCTACATCAGAAAGTAAATTCAGCACCCATTACACATTTTTAGGCACACAGATAACCCCTTGATTGCCCCAAGATGTTAACTTATTCAGTGTCACTACTACAATGACAGTGTATAGCAGTGGTGGCTGCTGCTCCGTTTTCTTGGGGGGGCAGCCTTGAGTGTCCCAGACAGAGCCCAGACTTGAACCCAATTGAACATCTCAGGAGAGATATGAAAATGGCTGTGCAGCGACACTCTTCATCCAACCTGATGGGAGCTTGAGAGGGCCTACAAAGAAGAATGGGAGATACTGCCCAAAAAGCCAACTTTTTTCACGTTGTCATTATGGGGTATTATTTGTAGAATTTAGAGGAAAATTATGAATTTAATCCATTTTGGAATAAGGCTGTAACATAACAAAATGTGGAAAAAGTGAAGCGTTGTGAATACTTTCCGGATGCACTGTATACATGTTTTGTCTGTGTATAGATCCATGTTTGTCCTAAGCATGTTTGAAATCACTTACTGTTGACTGATGACTCGCTACCTCTGCTGGAAGTCTATTCCAAGCATCAACTAATATGGACCATCCTCGTACACATGGGACGACGATCGTATACAACAGGTCGTATGAACGACCGTTGTATGCAAATCGATCGTTCGTATGCGCGATTAGAACAGCCGACATACGACGGTCGTACAAGGGGAGTTGTATGAGCAGACTAGAAAACTTCATAGTACCAACAAGCGCTCATACGACCGTTGTATCGTGTGTACAGAGCAGTTGGTACAACAAGTTGTATTGTGCAAAACACGCATGCTCCGAAGTCAGGAACGGCTGGATGCTAATTACATGCACCTGAACATTCTTTCTGCGGTCGTACGATCGTGTAGTGCAGTCAGTATGCAAGTTACATTATCCAACATACGATTTGAGACGATCGTAAGTACGATCGTCGTCCCGTGTGTACGAGGCTTAAGAGTCCTTTCACACGAGCGGATCGTTTGGGTCCGCCTGTCAGTTTTTCATTTTCATTGTCCTCTATGGAGCGACGAATGTCAGCGGTGACATGTCCGCTGACACCTGATCCGCTCCGATCCCCCAAAAACAGACGGATGGAAACCCTATTTTCCATCCGCCTGGCAGATCGGATCGGATGAACACGGACAGACAGTCCATGTTCATCCGATCCTCCATAGAGGAGAATGGAGCAGTGACAGGTCAGTCTCTGCATGGAGTGCAGAGACTGTCCTGTCATCCGCCGGCTCAGCGGGGATCAACGGATGGATCCCCGCTGAGCAGCGGAGCCCGTCAAAACGGCCGGGGAGCCCGCCTTACAACCTAATGGCGTAACTAATAAGTGCACAGTGGTAGTTCTTCCAATGATACAGTAAGCATTTTTCAGTTGGGGTCAGAAATGGACCACCATGACGGTAGCCAGAATAGCAATTGTTACTGCTACCACGCCTGTTGCTACACCACCAATGTATGCATTTCATGCTTGACAAAAAGGTAATGGGAATTGACGGCAACAAGAATGAGAGAGCTGCAATAAAATGTATTTCCCTTTAAACTCACTCCAAGTTTTACTACAGGTTATAAAGCTTTTGTGTTCCCGGTGGGGCCGTTTTCCATCCAGCACCAATATATGCATTGGGATCTAACAAAGTGTTGCTAATTAGTTTTACTAATGGTATGCCAGCACAGGCACTTAAGCACCTGTGTGTACAGGCCTGTCAGCAGGAGTAGGACAAAAAATGCTGAGCCACACTTTTTCGTGGCTATAGCCTCTGTACACAATTATCCAACAAGAAAAAATTAGAAGTTATAGGACAGTATCCTTAAAAAAGAGAGAGGTTTGGGACTTTGAGTGAAGCAGTGCCCATAGGGGGTCACCGCCTCCATCCCTGTCATTTTATATACAAACAAAGGGTGGGACTTTGAATGAAGTGTGCTAGATGAAACATGAGACTATGGTACAAGTTGTACATATCAATGCCAACTATACGGCATGTTAATACTAATAGATAGATAAACATATGGATATACAATTGGTGTACGTGTTATTTTATAAAATTAATGCATGCAACGTTCGTGTGTGAAGTAAGTTTCAGGGTGGGAAACAAACATATATTTTACTGTCCCTACCTCCGCCACTGGGGGATACCCGTGACGAAGTGAGTTTCAGGGTTTGGAGAGAGAAAAAATTCCTATGACAGGATATTGAAGATTAAAAAAGAACAACCTATTAACACATGTCTCCGATATCGGTGCTTTTTCACACCGAGTCGTAAAAAACAGGATGAGGACGACTGTCCGGACATGTGTGTCCACGAATTCACGGACACGACCGTATGGTAATCATTTTGATTAATCGTTGTGAAACAATCTAGGGTTACGTATATAACCACGACCTACCTTTTGCCGGGGTGGCCCTTGTGTTTTCGAAAT
>BLSH010413335.1:583287-596715 GCA_018402905.1 Glandirana rugosa | reverse complement strand
CATCAGGTTCCCCGTCAGAGTCCTCTCTTACATCAGGTTCATCATCAGAGTCCTCTCTTACATCAGGGTCCATTGAAGCCCCCCCCCTTACATTAGGGTCCCCATTAGAGAACCCCTTACATAAGTGCCCCCATTAGAGTCCTCCTTAATACTATAAGTTCTGTGGTCCTGTAAATGCTGGGGCAAGCATGTCATTGGTTGCTAGAATCGCGGTGGGATAAGCGGAGACTGCAGGTAGCCTCTGCTGACCTAAATCCTCAATCATTGCACACTGTGGATACTCCACTGACCTTAGCCTGGGGGGCCAGATAAAACCTCTATAGGGGGCCGGATGTGGCCCGCGGGCCGTAGTTTGGAGGCCCCCTTCATAAGGAGCTCATTATTTAAAGAGTTTTAAATGCTTCCCATTGTTCTAAGAGGTGCTTAAATCAGGCGATATGGATTCTGACAGCCCCAAGCAAAAATCGCTGACTGGGCAAGTTACCGTCTGCGAAGAAGCTTTATTTACAGTTCTCATTTACCACATCTGAAACTTTTAAATGAGGAAATTGAGAGGAAAAAAAAAAATAATCTATCGACCTTGGTTTCTCCAGGCCTTCTCTCTGCTTAGGCCTTAAGTACCGTACATAGGGAGAAATCTCATTTTGCGGTACGGAGGGGTGGGGATTTTAACCTTTTGGGTCTTCAGATGGAGCCGACCGTTAATTACATCTCACCGAGTTATGCACTTCAGTGGTTTTAGATGGATAGAAACTGTACATTTGTACCGCGGTGGGGAGAGATAGAGAGGGAGAGAGTCCACTTAAACTGATTTAACCATCGGCGCATCGGTTGCCGGTAAAAAGCCTCGTCATCCAGGCCAGGCCAGGTCTTTTGAAGAAGAAGGTCCATTTTGTGGTGTGAGGGTATTTCAAGCCTATTCTACCTCATTTTATAAAGAGAAAGTGGAAATTCATTAATTCCTCCATAACGCCTACCACAAATCGGGGATGAGTGCAGAGGAGAGCCCTTGGGTTGCCCAGAGCAAGAAAATCAACAAGGAATATCATAAAAAAAATATTGCGGACAACCTTATTTTTTTCTAAAAAAAAAAAAATCAGAAATTACAATATCATTTATTTTCTTACAGGAAGCATTACTTAAAATGTCCTTCAATCAGCTTTCTATTCACTTCTGGATTAACGATTTCTCACCCATCCCTAGGGATGAGTATAATCGAAAGTTTTAATTTCCCCAAAGTTTTTGCAAAAATACAGAGATTTCTTGAAATTGTTGCTATTTCGGAGAAATGTATTGGTGTCAATGGGGAAGCTGAAATTAAAGTAACATTAACCACTTCACCCCCGGCAATTGCGCAGTCGTGCGACGTTGTACCCAAGCGGAATTTGCGTTCTTTTTTTCCCCACAAATAGAGCTTTCTTTTGGTGGTATTTGATCCCCTCTGCGTCATTTCTGATCGCCGCTATAAACAAAAGAAGAGCGAGAATTTTGCAAAAAAAAAAAACCAATATTTCTTACTTTTTGCTAAAATACAAATCCAAAAAAAAAAATATATAAAAAAACTAATTTATTCATCGGTTTTGGCCGATTTATATTCTTCCTCATATTTTTGGTAAAAAAAATCACAATCGGCGTTTATTGATTGGTTTGCGCAAAAGTTGCCGCGTTTACAAACCATGAGAATTAATTTATGGCGTGTTTACATTTTTTTTTTTCTTACTAGTAATGGTGAGCTGCGATTTTTATTGAGACTGCAATATTGCAGCGGACATGTCGGGCATTGTTGACACATTTTTGGGACCAATGACATTTATACAGCGATCAGAAATTTAAATATCCACTGATTACTGTATAAATCTTATTGGCAGGGAAGGGGTTAATCCCAGTGACAGGGATCAGTAGATCTCTTATATGCCACCTGTCAGAATGGGGAACAGCCGTGTTGTAAACACGGCGGTTCCCCGTTCTTTGCCTCTGGCAGCTCATCGTGGCTCGCCGGCGGACATTAGGTCCGCCCGAGCCGCGGGCACTCTCCTTTCGCCCCCTAGCTGTGCATGCGCGAATTACTGCCTATTTACGGCGAGACAGCGCCACGCTGCCACCATTAAAAGGCAGTGCGTGGTCAGCAAGTGGTTAAACCATTTTTTGAATTAACCGCTTCAGCTCTGGAAGATTTACCCCCCTTCATGACCTCACCTTTTTTTGCGATACGGCACTGCGTTACTTTAACTGACAATTGCGCGGTTGGGCGACGTTGTACAGAAATAAAATTGATGTCCTTTTTGCCCCACAAATAGAGCTTTATTTGGGTGGTATTTGATCACCTTCTGCGGCTTTTATTTTTTGCGCTATAAAAATAAGAGCGACAATTTTGAAAAAAAGAAAAACATTAATTTTTACTTTCTGCTATAAAACATATCCCATTAAAAAATATACGAAAATCTGATTTCTTCATCACTTTAGGGTGATATGTAATCTGCTACATATTTTTGGTAAACAAAAATCCCAATAAGCGTATATTAATTGGTTTGCGCAAAAGTTATAGGGGTTGATTTACTAAAGCTGGAGAGTGCAAAAAACGGTGCAGCTTTGCATGCTAGCCAATCAGCTTCTAACCCCAGCTTGTTCAATCAAGCTATGACAATAAAACTTTGAAGCTGATTGGTTTCTGGGTGGAGCTGCACAAAACTTTGCACTTTCAAGTATTAGTAAATCAACCCCATAGCGTCTACAAGCTATGGGATATTTTTATGGCATTTTTTTTTACTAGTAATGGTGGCAATCAGCGACTTTTAGCGGGACTGCGACACTGCGGTGGACAAATCGGACACTAAGTGACACTTTTTTGGGGACCAGTGACAGTAATACAGTGATCAGTGCTAAAAAATATGCACTGTCACTGTACTAATGACACTGGCAGGGAAGGGATTGGCATTAGGGGCGATCAAAGGGTTAAATGTGTTCCTAGGGAGTGCTTACTAACTGTGTGGGGGGAGGTGCTTGTACTGTGGGAAGACATGGATCCCTGTTCCTGCTTAGCAGAAACACAGGATCTCTGTCTTCCCTTAACACAGAATGGCGATCTGCCTTGTTTACACCACCGTTCTGCTTCTGTCTGGAATGATCAGGGGGTCCTGGTAGACATTGGGTCCTCTGGACACGCTGATTGGCTTCCACTGTGTTCAACCACAGCGTGAGTGGGTCGCTGGTGGCAGGCGTGCATGCTGCAGACCCGGAAGTGCAAAATAAAGCACCTGCACGTGATTTTGTGCAGAGGAGCCGCCTCCCCGCAGTACACGAATGTGGGGTGGTCGGCAAGAGGTTAAAGTGTTTGTAAAGGCTCAAGGATTTTTACCTTCATGGATTCTATGCATGAAGGTAAAAAATCCTGTGCTCTGCAGCCCTCCCAGCCCCCCAATACTTAACGGAGCCCCATCATGAACCAGCAATGTGCACAAGAGCCCCAGCTCTTCGGGGACTCTTCCTCCTCATTGGCTGAGACAGCATCGGGAGCCACTATCAATCACAGCCAGTGAGCCAATGAGGAGAGAGAGGGGGCGGGGCTGAGCCAAGGCTCCGTGTGTGAATGGGCACACAGAGCTGCGGCTCGGAAGCCCCATTGTAAGCTACTTGCTCTGAGGGCACTAGGCAGGATGGAGGGGCGAGAAACTTTGGTGGGGGACCCGAGAAGAGGAGGATCAGGGCTGCTCTGCACAAAACCGCTGCACAGAGCAGGTAGGTATAACATGTTTATTGTTTAGAAAAAACAATTGACTTTGATATCACTTTAAAATAATAAACGTGTTATACTTACCTGCTCTGTGCATTGGGATCAGGCTTAGGTAAGTATAAGGGTGGGCTGGGGGGATCATGCAGCTTAACCACTTGCTTACTGGGCACCTAAACCCCCCTCCTGCCCAGACCAATTTTCGGCTTTCAGCGCTGTCGCATTTTGAATGACAATTGCGCGGTCGTGCGACGTTGTACCCAAACAAAATTGGCGTCCTTTTTTTCCCACAAACAGAGCTTTCTTTTGGTGGTATTTGATCCCCTCTGCGGTTTTTATTTTTTACGCTATAAACAAACAAAGAGCAACGATTTTGAAAAAAAACATTTTTTTTT
This sequence comes from Glandirana rugosa, assembly GCA_018402905.1. Lineage (NCBI taxonomy): Eukaryota > Metazoa > Chordata > Amphibia > Anura > Ranidae > Glandirana > Glandirana rugosa. Next base: position 592,593 of record BLSH010413335.1, on the reverse strand, counting down.
ACTTTTTGCTATAATAAATATCCAAAAATAAAAAGTAAAAAAACAAACGTATTCATCAGTTTAGGCTGACATATATTCTTCTACATTTTTGGTAAAAAAAAATGGCAATTGATTGGGTTGCGCAATAGTTATAGCGCCCACAAACTATGGACATTGGTTTTATGGCGTTTTTATTATTATTATTTTTTTTTACTGTTAATGGCGGCGATCTGCGATTTTTATCGGGACTGCGATATTGCGGTGGACTTGTCTGATGTTTTTGACTCTTTTTTGGGACCAATGACATTTATACAGCGATCAGATCTAAAAATAGACACCGATTACTGTATAAATGTCATTGGCAGTGTAGGGGTTAAATGTGTTCCCTGTGTGTGTTCTAACTGTGTGGGGGCGGGGCTAAAAGGAACATAACAGATCTAACTGATCCCAGTGACAGGGATCAGTAGATCTGTCATGCCCCCCTCTCATGAGCGGTTCCCCGTTCTGGGTCTCTGTGACCAGATCGCGGGTCTCCGGTGGACATCGAGTCCGCCCGACCCGCAGGCACGCTCACGCGGCGTGCATCGGCGAGAAGCTGCCTGGCACGAGCCAAAGGGGAGGACGTCTGTTGACGGCCTCCCGGCATTTTAGGTCCGGCTATGGCGCGGATACGAAGAGGTTAAAAGGCTTTTTCCTAAGGGTGCCTTCACACGGGCGTTCTGTATCTCCGTTTTTCCTCAATCTGTTGGTGGATGAAAAACGGACATACATGTGCCTCTATGGGCTAGCGGACATCAGCGGATGATCACCCGCTGACATCCGCCTCCGTTAAGTTCTGTTTTTTGAGACAGAAGAAAACCCTACTTTTCTTCAGTTTGAAAATGGAACAGACGAAAAACGGATGTTAGCAGGCGACATCCACTTATATCCGATCCGCTGACTTCCGCTTTTCACCCAAAAATGTGGCGTTTCGTTTTTTAGTTCAGTTCAGTCACTTTTTTTTTCTGTAAAAAAACAGATGTCCGCGGACATGAAAATGGATGTAAAAATTGACACCCGTATCCGTTTTTGAGCCGTTTTCCTACAAAAACAGAAAGGGACTGAACTGAACTGAAAAAACTGAACACCCGTGTGAAAGGACCCTTAATGCATAGAATGCATTAAGGTAAACAAAACCTTAAAGTGGCTGTAAACCCTTCTATATACAGAGTGAAGTGACTGGCCTCAGGCGATACACAGGGATGAAACAAATCCCCCTACATAAGTTGTACCTTTTTATTTAGAGTCTTCTCTACACCCATTCTGAGTGCTGAATTTATACAGCAAACGAAAGGATGTGACCGCACTCCGAGACTTGAAAGAGACTGTGTAATTTATTTGTAAATACAAAAGATGCAAGTGTCACCAGGCAGACAAGGCATATCCACAAGACAACAGGCAGGTTGACGCGTTTCACTGACTGCATGTCCGCTTACTCATAACCTAAGGTTGTTAGGGTTGTTATGAGTAAGCGGACATGTAGTCTGTGAAATGCGTCAACCTGCCTGTTGTCTTGTGGATATGCCTTGTCTGCCTGGTGACACTTGCATCTTTTGTATTTACAAATAAATTACACAGTCTCTTTCAAGTCTCAGAGTGCGGTCACATCCTTTTTATTTGCTGAAATACTTTGGATCACGGACCAGACCTGCACCTGACTTCTTGATTGTTATTACTATCCACACTCTTTCTCCTATACTGAATTTATACAGCATGTCTGAGATTTCAGAAAAAAGGGGGCGGAGAGTTGAAGTTACACACTGCACAGCTCAGTGCGGAGAGCTCTGACAGCTGATTGGAGGGAAGAGACAGCCCATAAATTGTGCGATATTTAACCACTTCCATACTATTTTTTGGACTTGGTGTTCACAAGTTAAAACCAGGTTTTTTTTTGCTATAAAATTACTTAAAACCCCCAAACATTATATATTCTTTTTTTTTCTAACACCCTAGTGAATAAAATGGTGGTCGTTGCAATACTTTTTGTCGCACCGTATTTGTGCAGCGGTCGTACAAGCGCAGTTTTTTTGGAAAAAATAAGACAACAGTAAAGTTAGGCCAATTTTTTTCCATATTGTTAAAGATAATGTTACGCCGAGTAAATTGATACCCAACATGTCATGATTCAAAATTGCGCCCGCTCGTGGAATGGCGACAAAGTTTGGCACTTAAAAATCTCCATTGGCGATGTTTAAAAAATTCTACAGGTTACCAGTTTTGAGTGACAGAGGAGGTCTAGTGCTAGAATTATTGCTCTCGCTCTAATGGTCGCGGTGATGCCTCACATGTGTGGGTTGAACACCGTTTTCATATGTGGGCGGGACTTATGTATGCGTTCGCTTCTACGCGCGAGCTCGACGGTACGGAGTGCTTTAATTTTTTTTTTTAATTTATTTTACTTTTTATTTTTTATTTTTACACTGTCCTTTAAAAACATTTTTTTGATCACTTTTATTCCTTTTATAAGAAATGTAAACATTCCTTGTAATAGAAAAAAGCATGCCAGGACCTCTTAAATATGAGATCTGGGGTCAAAAAGACTTCAGATCTCATATTTACATTTAAATGCAAAAAAAAATTGAAAAATGAATGACAGTTCAAAAAAAAAATGTCTCCTTTAAGAGCATTGGGTAGAAGTGACTTGTGACGTCGCTTCCGCCCTGCAATGTTTTTGAGCCGAGTGGGCGGCTTCAGCCGCTCACTGGGCTCACGGACACTGGGGGGAACTGAGCGGGTCCGGTAAGCAGCGGAGATGACGGGAAAACGGCTTGAGGGGGTGGGCACCTCTCCCGCCGCTGATAAAAGTGATCTCGTGGCGAATCCGCCGCGGAGACCACTTTTATCTCACACAGAAAAAAACTATATCTGAATGATGCATGTAGCTGCAGGCACCATTCAGATATCACCATTCAAAGTCCAGGACGTCCATAGACGTCCACCTAAGGAGAAGTGGTTTTAATGTCAATAAAGTCCATATGATGTGCAAACTTGAAGCAAAAAGACATAAAGTGCAAATGCTCAAAAAAATTATGTGAAGCAGCGAAATAATTCATCAGCTGTGCTCAGTTGATTGAAGATAATCAGATCACCATTAAGTGCACAACATGCCAAACTCAAAGTGCATTGTGCTTATCCTCCACCAGTCACACTAGCAGCTCACCTCACATAAGCATCAAAACAGCAGTATTCCCCCTGGGGGATCTGGTATGGTTACTGTTAGAAGACTGTGCTAAGGGTTAATTGCATTTGGTTGTGGTTTCCTCTACTGGAGGAGCAGCTCTATTTGAACTTCCTGCTTCCTGTAGCAAGTGCTGTCTGATCTACAGCGTTACCAGTACTTTCTGCGACCCAATTGAGTTTTCCTGTTTACCTGTGACCCGGCTTGTACCTGTTTCAGCCTGAACTCCGTCTGCACCGACCCCCAGCTTGTCTACCACCACTCTTCTGTTTGAACCTTGTGTACCTCACCTGCCTGCCTGTTAACGACCCTGCCTGCACCTGACCACCCGATTGCCTGCTCCTCCTGCACTGCTTTGCCCGCATGTTACCGACCCGGCCTGCACCACTACTCTACAGTCTTGCACGGACTCTCTGGAGGACGTCTTACCATCTGTGTCCTATCCAGCCCTCGTGCCCCCCTGTGCTCCAGCGCTCCCTGTCTGCTCTACCAGGGGTTCTGGAACCAGGGCCGTAAGAGAGGTTGCCTACTGCATAAGTCAGACTCTACCACCAGGTACGTGACAGTTACAGTCTGGACATGGAAAGACTCTCAGGTGTCCACTTCTCCACTGGTAAGACTATCAAGCCTCTCAGCCCATATATGCAGATGACAAAAAAGGCAATATCTAGTGCTCTCTGCTAAAATCCGGTTTATTGTAAATAAAAGCATTTGCACTTATATACGAAGCACATCAGCTGTGCTGGCTGTAACAGACACTGCATACAAAGTCGGGATAACCCCGATGTGACGTCTGGTCGCAGGCGCCTCCCCCTAGACGCAGGTTCGTCCTTAACGTGACTTCATCAGTAGTGGCCAATTAGAAGGGGATGTGCCCCAAGGCATGCTGGGGGACTGTATTTATATCTGAAGATCATATGGGCTCAGGGTCTTCCTCCAGGAGAAGAGGAGGCTGCTGCTCCTCCTCAGCGCAGGCCACCATGCGGCCTCAGGTAGTCGACCTGAGGGCCTGAAACCCTGAAGCTGCAACCCATGGTTCTTGAGAGAGCTGACTGAGGGAGGATGTCCACGGATCCTGTCTGGTACTACTGAGGAAGGCTGCCATGGGTGCTTCAGGAGCCTTGAAAGTGCAGACCCCCACAGGGGATCCCTGGGACTTGTGCTGTTAGATCCCCCTCTGGGTGCTAGAAGACAGCTGTTGGGTGCAAGCTAAAGAGGACACTGGCTGGTGTCTTGAAGAGGCAAAGTTCACAGAGTTCCTTCAGCTACATAGGGATTCTGTACTGGTTCAGCTGATGATCAGCTATACCAGTGTTCCCCAACCCTGTCCTCAAGGCCCACCAACAGGTCATGTTTTCAGGATTTCCATTATTTTGCACAGGTGATTTGATCAGTTTCACTGCCTTAGTAATTACCACAGCTGATTCATCTGAGGGAAATCCTGAAAACATGACCTGTTGGTGGGCCTTGAGGACTGGGTTGGGGAACACTGAGCTACACGGTTCTATGAGAAAGTTGTCCTCATCTGTGAATAGTTAATTTGGAGCATCCTACTAGGGATGGGTCCGATGTTACATTTGACTTGAACATCGGTCTTTCACCCATTCTTAAAACATTATGGCCGTTCGCGGCAAGTTTGCCCGCATAATGCATTGAGATCACAGCACGCACAGCTCCTCCCCGATGAGAGGGCTCTCGCCATCTTTTTTCCTTTGACAGTTTATTTATATGCAAGGGCGGGGCCAGCCGGTGATGTAAGCGGGTGACCCCGCCCCTTCTGACGTCACAACTCTCCCATCCAACAGCCCAGATCGGCTTTGTACAGCTCTCAGCTATAGTAACCTGGGTGCGATGACCTGACATCCCTACCCCAATGACTAGGGCGCCATTTTCCAAAATCGAAAGTATTTGAAAACAGAGATCTAGGTGTGATCAAATGCTTTTAAGGGCAGATGAGGGATTTGGGGTCTTACATGTTACATGCCTATTATCATCACAAGGGATGTTTACATTACTAGTGAAAGCAATAAAAGTGATTAAAAAAAAGAATTAAAGGGACAGTGTAAAAATAAAAAATAAATAAATAATTGGTCTTTTTTAAAATTGCCCTTGTCCCTCCGTGCTTGATTGAACTTGCACGTCGGTCCCGCACACACGCAAACAGCAATTGTCCCACACATGTAAGGTATCACGGCGAATGTCAGATCATGGACAGTAATTATAGCACCAGACCTCCCATGTAAATCTAAAGTGGTAATCTGTAAAGGCTTTTAAAGCGTCACCTATGTATAGTACAATTTACGCCGCAGTTGCGTGGGCATGCGCAATTTGAAAGCGTGACATATTTGGTATCTGTTTACTCGGCATAACATATTCTTTTATATTTTACCAAAATAATTGGGTTATGTATTGCAGTACTTTTTTTTTTTTGCATTAAGATTCAGAAAATTGCGTTTAAAAACACTTGGACGGGTATCTTAGCGAACACAGTATACAGGGATGCCGGAAATGATTATGAGCATGCACAACTACACAGGTTGAACTGGATGGACTGGCTTCTTTCTTCAATCTTACCAACTACACTATATTACCAAAAGTATTGGGGCGCCTGACTTTACACGCAAATTAACTTTAACCACTTGCTTACTGGGCACTTAAACCCCCCTCCTGCCCAGACCAATTTTAAGCTTTCAGCACTGTCGCATTTTGAATGACAATTGCGCGGTCGTGGCGCGTTGTACCCAAACAAATTTTTTATCATTTTCTTTCCCACAAGTAGAGCTTACTTTTGGTGGTATTTGATCACATCTGCGGTTTTTATTTTTTGCGCTATAAACAAACAAAGAGCGACGATTTTGAAAAAAGAACAATATTTTTTACGTTTTTGCTATAATAAATATCCCAAAAAAAATATAAAAAAGAAAATTGTTCATCAGTTTTGGCCGATTTATATTCTTCTACATATTTTTGGTTAAAAAAATCGCAATCGGTGTATATTGATTGGTTTGCGCAAATGTTATCACGTCTACAAACTATGGGAATTGATTTATGGTGTTTTTAAAATTTTTTTTTTTTACTAGTAATGGCGGAGATCTGCGATTTTTATTGGGACTGCGATATTGCAGCGGACATGTTGGACATTTTTAACACATTTTTGGGACCAATGACATTTATACCGTGATCAGAAATTTCAGAAATTGAAATGTCCACTGTTTACTGTATAAATGTCATTGGCAGGGAAGGGGTTAACACTAAGAGGGCAGTGAAGGGCTTAACCGTGTTCCCTGCATGTGTTCTAACTGTATGGGGGCTGGTCAGGACATAACAGATCTAACTGATCCCGGTGACAGGGATCAGTAGATCTGTTATGTCCCCCTTAACAGAACGGAGAGCGTGCACAAGGGCGGACGTCCATGGACGGGCAATTCAGAGCCGCGATGTAGCCATCTTTCGGCTATAGCGTGGATGCATCCCAGTCTTAGTCTGTAGGGTTCAATATTGAGTTGGCCCACCCTTTGCAGCTATAACAGCTTCATCTCTTCTGGGAAGGCTGCCCACAAGGTTTAGGAGTGTCTATGGGAATGTTTGACCATTCTTCCAGAACAGCATTTGTGAGGTCAGACACTGATGTTGGATGAGAAGGCCTGGCTCGCAGTCTCCGCTCTAATTCATTTCAAGAGTTCTCTATTGGGTTGAGGTCAGGACTGGACTCTGTGCAGGCCAATCAAGTTCCTCCACCCCAAACTCACTCATCCATGTCTTTATGGACCTTGCTTTGTGCACTGGTGGGCAGTCATGTTGGAACAGGAAGGGGCCATCCCAAAACTGTTCACACAAAGTTGGGAGCATGAAATTGTCCAAAATTCCTTAAGAGTTCCCTTCACTGGAACTAAGGGGCCAAGCCAACACCTGAAAAACAACCCCACGCCATGATCCCCCCCTCCATCAAATTTGAACCAGTGCACAAGGCAAGGTCCATAAAGACATGGATGACCAAATTTGGGGTTGAGGAATATTGTCTGGCCTGCACAGAGTCCTGACCTTAACTCAATAGAACACCTTTGGGATGAATTAGAGCGGAGACTGCGAGCCGGGTATTCTCGTCTACATCAGTGCCTGACCTCACAAATGAGCTTGTGGAAAAATGATCAAACATTCCCATAGACACTCCTAAACCTTGTGGACAGCCTTCCCAGAAGAGTTGAAGCTGTTATAGCTGCAAAGGGTGGGCCAACTCAATATTGAACCCTACAGACTAAGACTGGGATGCTATTAAAGTTCACATGCTTGTAAAAGCAGGCATCCCAATACTTTTGGTAATATAGTGTATCTCTCAGAGTCTCTATTAGTGAGATCCCTGCACCCAGTTAACACACCTGCTGTGTCCATTATGAAGGGTTCCCACCATCCTTGCTGGATTTTTTATTTATTTTAGATTTTGGAGAACTTTTATTAATTTAAAATTTTGGATAATGTAACAGGAGGAGCTAACACACAAAGGTGGCCATGAAAAGTTGGAAATTATGGCAAGATGGCCTCATTTTTGGAGTATCCAAAACCTATAAGAAGCCAGAAGCCAGGGGAGGGCTGGCAGCCTTAGGCCTGTGGGGCAAGTCCACTCCGGTCAAGTGGCCCATTGAACCACGGAATCAGCTCACCATCCATGCCCACCTGGTTTTATAACGGATATTGAGGTTATGAAGTAAGACAAATATGATACATACAATGTGGTACAATGTGGTAACATAATTTAACCACTTCAGCCCCGGAGGGATTTCACACTTTAGGACCAGAGCCCTTTTTGCGATTCGGCGCTGCATCGCTTTAACTGACAATTGCGCGGTCGTGCGACGTTGTACCCAAACGAAATTTGCGTCCTTTTTTTCCCACAAACAGAGCTTTCTTTTGGTGGTATTTGATCACCCCTGCGCCATTTCTGATCGCCGCTATAAACAAAAGAAGAGCGACAATTTTGCAAAAAAAAACAAATTTCTTACTTTTTGCTAAAATCCAAATCCAAAAAAAAAAAACATTTTTTCTCATCAGTTTTGGCCGATTTATATTCTTCCTCATATTTGTGATAAAAAAAATCGCAATCGGCGTTTATTTATTGGTTTGCGCAAAAGTGGCCGCGCTTACGGATGATGAGAATTCATTTTTGGGTTTTTTTTTACTAGTAATGGCGGCGATCTGCGATTTTTTAGCGGTACTGCGATATTGGGGCAGACATGTCGGACCATTTTGACACTTTCTTGTAAATGCTATAAAAATGCACTGATTACTGTGTAAATGCCATTGGCAGTGAAGGGGTTAACCTGCAGGGGGCGCTCTAAGGGTTAACTGTGTTCCCTGGGCGTGTTCTAACTGTGTGTGGGCTGCCCTAGCAGGGGAAGGGAAGTGATCACAGCTTCCATGTAGAGGAAGGCTGTGATCACAGCCCTTCCCCCTCTCACAGAACGGAGGTCTGTGTTTACTTACACGGACCTCCGTTCTTTCAGTGCCGGGAGAGGGGCATCGTGGGTAGCTGGCAGCGATCGAGTGCGCCGCACCCGCTCCCTGGCCCTCCCCGAACACAGTGAGGGTGCGGGGGCGCCTCCGGCGGCGCGCGCGCGCTCACAGTGCGCAATCTCGCAGCTTGCGATATCGAGCCACTTTGTCGCCGTCAACCTGCGGTTGGCGGTCGGCAAGTGGTTAATGTTAATAGCAACAAAGAAGCTTTAACAAAAATAATGCATCAATGCAGCCTCACCACCCACCAATGCAGCCTCACCAGTGCCCCCCCCCCCTTGCCTGGCCCCTACTTCCTTCCTCCACAAGAAAAAACAATTTCGAAGAAACAACGATAATTGTAATTGGTGAACGGCTGGCGGTTGGCGTCCAACTGCCGCTGTTTCACCGAGCTATAGCGTTCGACGCTCTAACGCGTGACACTCGCGCGCGCGCGGCGGCCTCCGCGGGGGCGTGGGAGTGACACAAGCCCCTCCCGGTCCCTCGCCCACGCCGCGTGAGCTAGCGACGGTCGATGGGTGCTACGGGGAGAGGGCCGTGACTTTCTTGCCTCCAGGCACATTCATTTGTGTCTGGAGGCAAGACACTCTCCCCCTTCCCGA
>BLSH010413335.1:568443-583020 GCA_018402905.1 Glandirana rugosa | reverse complement strand
TCATCCCTTTAATCCAGGACACATATGGATTGTACAGATTCTGAGGCTGATTCAATGCAGATGAGGCACCAAGTGAGTTTAATTACCACCTTAATCAGCCACAGAACAACCTGTGTAATTAATATGTGCCCTGGATTAAAGGGATGATGTGGCAACCCTAGGGAGATTGTTAGTGCTGGCGTTAAGCAGTGTGAAAGAAAGTGTAACAGACACTCTCAGCTTAGACAACTGCAGCCAGCAACACTGCTGGGAAGCCATAGTCCAGTCTGAATCCTGTGTCCGGGTTTCAGGCAGTCTGAAACCCGGACACATGATTCCAAACCCGAACTGTCCGGGTGAATCCTGGACAGGTGGCAACCCTACCTGGGGGGCAATTGCCACCCTGCCCCCCGGCCCAGCCCTCCCCTGCCAGAAGCTGATTCCACCTATTTGGGTGGACTGGCTTTTTAAGCCGATCATTTTGACATGTATATCTAAACTTTGCAAAGACTATGGTTCCTCTCCAAATGACTCACCAAGGCCAGTAGATATGAATGCCAACAGAAACACAACACCAAGAGATTTTTTATCTGCCATCACGTTATTTATATTTCAACCCCCTTTGAAACATACAGAATTTTTGGAACAAGCCCGTCCGCCCACAAGGTTTTTCCTCCAATACACAAAACTCCATCCAAGCTGTCTATATACAAAGGAAAATTACTGCCGAATCCTCCATACTTCCACGCTGGTTCTTGGAAAATATTGATCTGTTGGGCAGCAGATTTGACTTTAAAGGATGCGATCTTCAAGTGTGTAATTACAAATAATCGCAATTATAACGGAGAACATTAGGACAGTTCAGGCCTTGAGCAGAATTGATTTCTTAGCCAAAGTCCAGGAGATACAGCCCCGGGAGCGGAAGCAGCCTACCCCCCCCTCGCCGAACATCTTCTGAAATAGGCCCGAGGAGGCTTGCTGTGCTGATAAATAAGGGCTTTAAAGGCGCTAAATGCTATCTATATAATGTACTGCAGCACCGGAGCGATGATCCAGAGAATGAAGGCTCCATTTAAATGGCTGCAGAGAGACGTTTCCCGGACCCCACAGAGAGTCTCACTGCAGGTCAGCGCTGAGGCCAGAGCCTGGTGTAATGGATCTTGTCTGACACAGAGTGGCTTCTACAGACTGATGTGACATAAAACTCCCCGTAAATGCATGGATGATGCAAGGTTCCTTCCTCGGCCAAAGGCCTTTGTATTTAGACTGCCAGATCTACAGAGCAGGGGCGTTGCTAGGTCTACAAAAGATCTGGGGCTAGAGCCCATAGCAGCAAAGTAAATAAAGTCATAGGCTTGAGTGGGCATACACATGTATATAATATACATGTGTGTGTGTGTGTGTGTGTGTGTGTGTGTGTGTATATATATATATATATATATATATATATATATTATATATATATAAATATTGTTACATACCTGAGTGTGGATTCCCCTTACATCAGGGTCCCCAGAGAGACATACTTGCTAATTGCAGAACTGCACCCACCCGGTAAGAGACTCGGGGCTATGGGCCCCAGACTTGAGGCTATAGCCCCAATAGCCACCCCCTAGCAACGCCCCTGCTACAGAGCTATTTCTCAATCTCCGGAATTATACCGGATTGGCAGCGAGTGTACATTTAGATTCATTGCTGTTGCATTTGCCCGATAAAGTCATTTCAGATGTGACGTTAATGTGTATCTATAGCCCAAACTTTTTATATGAAAGTGTATGTATAGCCATAATGAGGGAGTAGGAATGGGATAAAGCATACTACCAAAGCAAATGTTGGTCTTGGGAGCCCAATAGCTAGTATATGAACTGAGGTGGAGCTACCATAGTCAATATAAGGTGGTTGTAAACAAAAAAAGACATACAGTGGGTATAGAAAAGAATCACCTCCCTTTAACCACTTCAGCCCCGGAAGGATTTAACACTTTAGGACCAGAGCACTTTTTGCGATTCGGCACTGCGTCGCTTTAACTGACAATTGCGCGGTCGTGCGACGTTGCACCCAAACAAAATTTGCGTCCTTTTTTTCCCACAAAGAGAGCTTTCTTTTGGTGGTATTTGATCACCGCTGCGTCATTTCTGATCGCCGCTATAAACAAAAGAAGAGCGACAATTTTGCAAAAAAACCCAAATTTCTTACTTTTTGCTAAAATACAAATCCAAAAAAAAAAATACAAAAAAACATTTTTTTTCATCGGTTTTGGCCGATTTATATTCTTCCTCATATTTGTGATAAAAAAAATCACAATCAGCGTTTATTGATTGGTTTGCGCAAAAGTGGCCACGTTTACGGATGATGAGAATTCATTTCTGGGGTTTTTATTTATTTTTTACTAGTAATGGCGGCGATCTGAGATTTTTAGCGGTACTGCGATATTTCAGCGGACATGTCGGAACATTTTGACACTTTTTTGGGACCATTGCCATTTATACAGCGATCAGTGCTATAAAAATGCACTGATTACTGTGTAAATGTCATTGGCAGTGAAGGGGTTAACCTGCAGGGGGCGCTCTAAGGGTTAACTGTGTTCCCTGGGCGTTTTCTAACTGTGTGTGGGCTGCCCTAGCAGGGGAAGGGAAGTGATCACAGCTTCCATGTAGAGGAAGGCTGTGATCACAGCCCTTCCCCCTCTCACAGAACGGAGGTCCGTGTTTACTTACACGGACCTCCGTTCTTTCAGTGCGGGGGGGCATCGCGGGTAGCCGGCGGAGATCGAGTCCGCCGCACCCGCTCCCTGGCCCCCCCCGAACACAGTGAGCGCGATCTCGCAGCCGCCGTCGTATGACGGCGGTTTGCGTTATCGAGCCACTTTGTCGCCGTCAACCTGCGGTTGACGGTCGGCAAGTGGTTAAAATAACATCCAATTGAAAGATATAACACCAAGATGTCAGAAAAAAAAAATCAAAAACAGAATCACTGAGTTGGAAAAATGGTCACCCCATCTCCTAAAAATAATTTGTAAACTCAATCAGGTGTAGCTAATCACTTTCTCAATAGCACACAATTCCATTTGACTTTCAACTGTGATCAGCTGTGGTCATTCTGATTAGCTCAGTGTGAAAAGAGCTTTCCCGGAGCTTTTGAGTCCCTGAAACCAAAGCAAACAATCAATTATGACTGCCACCTGGCAAGGCATTGTCACCAGGATCTCCGGCAGTGGTGGCCCTTCCATTTGGGACGCAGGGGCGCTGCCCCCTAATCCATGCACCCGGCCCCTAATCTACATGCAGGGCGCTGGACGCATGGATTCCATTTTATTTTTTTTTTAAAAAAGCACATGATTAGAGCCGAAGACTCTAATTGGCTTCAAAAAAGAGTGGACTCGGGGCACAGAACACTGCGCCCTGAGCCCGCCCAGTTGTGTGACATTAGCAAATTAATATTCGCTAATGTCTTACTGCTTCTCCTCCTGGCCAGTCAGGAAGCGGGTCCTGAGACGCCATTGGCCAGGGAGTCTTAGGACCCACTTCCTGTTTGACCGGGAGGAGAAGCAACGCCTGTAGTGGGAGAAAAGAGACGGAGCGGGAGAGCGGGGAGTCAGTGCGGATGAGCGGGGGCCAGTGCAGAGAGCGGGCAGTCGGTGCGGGGGCCAGTGCAGAGAGCGGGCAGTCGGTGCGGGGGCCAGTGCAGAGAGCGGGGAGTCGGTGCGGAGAGCGGGATCCAGTTCAGAAAGTGGAGAGCCGGTCCGGAGAGTGGGGGAGCAGTGTAAGTACCTACCAAGGCCGCCTCTTTTTGTTGCTGCATTTATTTTGGATACGGCACAGCTTGTTTTCTAGATTCTGCTGTTTTTTGACTGCCTTCTGTCCTATTTTGTCTGTAATATGACTTTGCAGAATGCCGTCCTAACCGCAGATAGGCTATGGACTATACTCCTGATTGTTGATGTAATGCTTCACTTAGGTTAACATAAACTGTCTTTTCTTTGGCACAAAGTAACACTGGGCTGTTACCAGAGAGGAGTCATACCAGAAATCCCATATCTCAGTATGCAGCATTCTGGTGAAAGACTGATGCCCCTTGGAACCATCCATTAGGATGGGCCTCCTGCTGGAGATACAAAGAGCTCACACCATTAATGATCATTAAATTCAATTCCACATAATCACTTATTGATGCATATACAATATATATATTGCAGGGGAAATAAGTCCCTGATATTTCTTAAAGAGGAACCTGCCCCCCGGGGTTAATTTTAATGTCCTCTTATCTTGTCTGCTAGGTTAGTGTGAAATACTCATGTTCACAGCTAATTCAGTGCTGTCCTGCTGTGATCTGCTGAAAGCCGCAACAGAGTCCTGGGCTGCCATCTTGTTTGGAGAAGTCATTAGGAGACCTCCTGACTCTTCTTGGTCTTATCAGTTGGCCTCCTGATGAAAGTTCACTCTGCATGCGCAGTATGTTCTACATAGCCCTGAAGCATGCAGGCATAAGGGACATGGGAGTGGTGGCGGGATGTCTTGTTTGCCACCTCCCAAAATATACAGCACCAGCCGCCACTGACCACCGGGATAAAGTTGTGGACAGGCGTAAGTTAGGAGATGGATACAAAAAAAAATTCAACGGCTTTATCAATGAAGAAGCACAGTGATTGACTCAGGTAGTTCAAAATTCATGTTGGTAGTGTAACTCTTCCTCTATATCAGCCTTTCTCAACCTTTTCAACACAGAGGAACCCTTGAAATAATTATCCGGTCTCGGGGAACCCCTGCTAAAAATAAATCTACAACTCATGATACATTAGTGTGATGGTCAATGGGAAGAATGCTCCCTACATTTGTGGTCATTGGGAAGAATTACCCCTTACAGGTAGCTAAAAAGATCAATGGTGTCACTGGGAATTTATCTGAGAGGTAGAAATTGACCATTGCTCAAGGAACCCCTAGCAACCCCTGGAGGAACCCTAGGGTTCCACGGAACCCTGGTTGAGAAACCCTGCTCTATAGTAACATTCATTTTCAGTGCAGGTAAATAATGGACTCCAAGCCGAAGCAATGTGCCGTCATTGAGTTCTTGATGAAGGAGTGGTGCTGGCAGTCCAACAAAGATGGTCTCCCACTGCATAGTTTCAATGCGGGTTTCCCCTTCTTTAAACCTTTTCATCCATATGTGTACACGACTCTTGTCAATGTGTCATCTCTGTAAACATTCTGTAGCCTTCCAGTTGTATCTAACCCTTGGCAGTCAATGGGTCAGCTCTCTGGGTTATCATGTCTAATAAGCTTGAAAGTGTTCTTCATTAGAAATGTGTTGCCGAATTGCCTCCATATAATTTTTAGAAATTCAAAGGTTGCTAGGTCTTTCCACATTCCTCCGCAGTTGAGCATAGCCAGTTTAGACAAAATCCAATTAATCTTCCAGAGTTTATTTGAAATTTTGGAGGAAACTAGAATATGTGGAGGAAACCAGGCCTAGACTGGGAGAAAAAAATGGTCAGGGCATTTTTAGACTGAGCAGCCCATTTTTTTTTTAACCAAATTACAAACAATGACAACCATGGGCGTCCGCAGAAATTTTTTCGGGGGGGGGGGGCATCATTTTAAGGTCACCCATGCTATGCCGCTTTTTGACATTATCACATTATCATGTCAGAGACTGCAGACATAGTACAGGAGATGGTCAGAGACTGCAGACATAGTACAGGAGATGGTCAGAGACTGCAGACGTAGTACAGGAGATGATCAGAGACTGTGGACATAGTACAGGAGATGGTCAGAGACTGCAGACATAGTACAGGAGACGGTCAGACACTGCGGACATAGTACAAGAGACAGTCAGAGACTATGGACATAAAACAGGAGATGATCAGAGACTGCAGACATACTACAGGAGATTGTCAGAGACTGCAGACATAGTACAGGAGATGGTCTGAGACTGTGGACATGGCACACAAGACGATCAGAGACTTCATACATAGCGCAAGAGGATAAGGACCTAGTGGGCAACCCCCGATCCGATCCCTGATTCCAGGGGGGGCAATTGCCCCCCCTTGCCCCTATCTGCGGACGCCCATGATGACAAATACCAGTTTCTCTACGCCTTTTAGTTATATTTAGCCTGTTTCAGTCACTGTAATTTATCAATCAACTGGAATTATGGAAATAATTCAGTATATGGGAGGAACAGGCAGACAGTTTCTGAAGAGCAGGAAGATCAATGAACTATGAAAGCGCACCAGCACCCTCGCAGTTCATTGACGACTTCAAGCTGGCTGCAGCAGAGGCAGACAGGCCTTGTAGTCCATTGTAGTTCCTGCATTCACAGATTGCTGCCATCTCTGTTATTAATCTCAAACTAGCTTCTGTAGCACACCCCCTAGGGAGCCGCAAGTAGAATGGGATTCCCCACCCTGCACAGCCAGGCGCATTGAATTTTCACAGGCACACTTGAGTCAGAGAACAGTCCAGTGCTTGTTTTTTTTTTTTTTTTTATTGAGGGATTAGTACACTTCAGTACACTTGACTGCAGAACTCCAGCTGGCACACTGTTTGTAGATTTAGAGCAACAGCCCATTACAGGCAGGAACCCAAGGCCCCTTGGTGTATAGCAGAAAAGAAGTCAGTGTCCAGCATACATCCGTGTGGCTACCACTCCCAGGACCACCACTTTAGGCACTGCCAGCCTGCCTGGCTGCAGCTGCCTCTTACAGTAGCCCTCCTGGCTATTTCTCCACAGTCCTGCTAGACTGACACTCACTCACTCCACAGTCCTCTCAGACTGGCAACTCACCATCCCACCCGGCTGACTTCTCAGGAGGCTTCCTGGATGTGCTGACCTGCTCCTGCTGTCCTCTCCTTGCTCCCGTACCTCCAGGAAGGATTCCTGTTGTAAAGGGTCCCTCCAGCACCAAGCTCCAGGCCATCAAGGGCCACGAAAGCCTCCTCAGCACTCCATCTCTGTCTTCCACCCAACTCCCCTGCTGGCATGACTCATGAGTATTTATGAGGTGGCCTGATACTGGAAGGTGGGTAGGGGGTGGAACCAAGGGATGGTGCTCAGAGGTGGTTAGGGGGTAGAGACACGGGGTGACTCGGAAGGGAGGAGGACCTGCATCTATCCCCTGAAAAAATAAACCCTGTTGGCAAATTAGGCAGCAGGCGAACATGTTGTCCCTGAAGTTAATGTGTTGACAACAGAAAAAATGACCATTGCAAGTTGTTGTGTATTGGGCTGCATAGCAGTAGACCTTTCAGGGTGCCCATGCTGACCCCTGTCCACAGCCAAAAGCACCTACAATGGGCATGTGAGCATCAGAATTGGACTATGGAGCAATGGAAGAATGTGGCCCGGTCTGATGAATCACATTTTCTTTTCCACCATGTGGATGGCCGGGTGTCTCTGTGTCACTTACTCCAGCTCCAGCTGGCACACTGTTTGTAGATTTAGAGCAACAGACAATTACAGGCAGGAACCCAAGGCCCCTTGGTGTATAGTAGAAAAGAAATCAGTGTCCAGCATACATCCCTGTGGCTACTGATCTCAGCACCACCTCTTTAGGCACTGCCAGCCTGCCTGGCTGCAGCTGCCTCTTTCAGTAGCCCTCCTGGCTACTTCTCCACAGACCTCCTAGACTGACGCTCGCTCACTCCACAGTCCTCCTAGACTGATAACTCACCACCCCACCCGGCTGACTTCTCAGGAGGCTTCCTGGACGTGCTGACCTGCTCCCGCTGTCCTCTCCTTGCTTCCGTACCTCCAGGAAGGATTCCTGTTGTAGAGGGTCCCTCCAGCACCAAGCTCCAGATCCGAGGTCCCACCCCCCCCAAACTAGGGGGCACCCTCAAGGGCCACGACAGCCTCCTCAGCACTCCATCTCTGTCTTCCACCCGACTCCCCTGCTGGCATTACTCATGGGTATTTATGAGGTGGCCTGGCACTGGAAGGTGGGTAGGGGGTGGAACCAAGGGATGGTGCTCAGAGGTATTTAGGGGATAGAGACAAGGGGTGATTTGGAAGGGGGGAGGACCTGCACCTATCCCCTGAAAAAAAAGCCCTGCTGACAAATTAGGCAATGGGTGAACAAGTTGTCCCTGAAGTTAATGTGTTGACAACAGAAAAAAATTAACATTGCAAGTTGTTGTGTATGAGACTGCATAGCTGTAGACCTGTCAGGGTGTCCATGCTGACCCCTGTCCACAGCCAAAAGTGCCTACAATGGGCATGTGAGTATCAGAATTGGATTATGGAGCAATGGAAGAATGTGGCCGGGTCTGATGAATCACTTTTTCTTTTCCACAATGTGGATGGCCGGGTGTGTTTGTGTCACTTACCCGGGAAAGAGATGGCTCCAGGATGCAGTATGGGAAGAAGGCAAGCAGTGTGATACTTTGGGCAATGTTCTGCTGAAAACCTTGGAGTGCATGTTACTTGACACATACCTCCTACCTAAACATTATTGGTGACCAAGTACACCCCTTCACGAAAACAATATTCCCTGATGGCAATGGCCTCTTTCAGCAGGGTAATGTGCCCTGACACATTACAAAAATGGTTACAGAAAGGTTTGAGGAACCTAACAGCAAGTTCAGAGTGTTGACTTGGCCTTCAAATTCTTCAGATCTCAATCCAGTCAAGCATCTGGGATGTGCTGGAAAAGCAAGTCTGATCCATGGAGGCTTACAGAACTTGTTACTGATGGCAAGATACCACAGAATAGCTTCAGAGGTCTAGTGAAGTCCATGTCTCAACAGGCCAGAGCTGTTTTGGTGGAAAAAAGAAGACCTACACAAAAAGGACACTGGTTGCCGCTTCAGGCTCCTGTTGGTCCAAGTCCGGTGATTAGCCGCTGGGGAGTTCAGGCTAGGAAGGTCTCAGCTCAATATATGCAAACAGGGAAAAGGATCATTCCAGGTGCGGCACATCTGAGAAAACCCGTAGGTAACAATGGTACGAGCAGCCTCAGCCCAGACTCCATCCAGGCCACGCCTGGGTAAGGCGAGATGCATCGGGAAGTGGCCTGGATTGAGTCTGGACTGAGGCTGCTCCTACCATTGTTACCTACGGGTTTTCTCAGATGTGGGGTACCTGAAATGATCCTTCTCCCTGTTTGCAATAGGAGGACCTACTCAACATTAGGTGGGTTATCATAAAGTTATGGTTGATCAGTGTAAAGTTTATATGAGATATAGTGATTGGGTGTAGTTCTATTTTAAAGCCAAATTCTAGGTATGGATTTTATAGTATAGTTACATCGGTCTCAGTATAGACCAGGGGTCTCCAAACTTTCTAAATAAGGAGCAAACTTACAAAGCACCTATGATCAGTAGGGAGTGGAATTGTGCCCGTTGTCGGTGTCAGTGAAAAGAATAGTGCCCCATTGTTGGTATCAGTGAAAAGAATAGTGCCCCGTTGTTGGTATCAGTGAAAAGAATAGTGCCCCGTTGACGGCGTCAGTGGGAGGAATAGTGCCCCGTTGTCTGTGTTAGTGAAAGAAACAGTGTCCTATTGTCCGTGTAAGTGGGAGGAATAGTGCCCCATTGTCATTGTCAGTGAGAGGAATAGTGCCCCATCATTGGTGTCAGTGAGAAGAATATCGTCCCTTAATTGGTATCAGTGGGAGGAATGGTGCCCCATCATTGGTATCAGTGGGAGAAAAAGTACCCCATCATTGGTGTCCATGGGAGGAATAGTGCCCCATCATTGGTGTCAGTGGGAGGAATAGTGCCTCATCATTGGTGTCAGTGGGAGGAATAGTGCCTCATCATTGGTGTCAGTGGGATGAATAGTGCCCCATCATTGGTGTCAGTGGGAGGAATAGTGCCCCATTGTTGGTGTCAGTGGGAGGAATAGTGTCTCATTGATGGTGTCAGTAGAAGGAAAAGTACCCAATCATTGGTGTCCATGGGAGGAATAGTGCCTTATCATTGGTGTCAGTGGGAGGAATAGTGGCTCATCATTGGTGTCAGTGGGATGAATAGTGCCCCATCATTGGTGTCAGTGGGAGGAATAGTTACATAGTTAGTCTGGTTGAAAACTGATACAAGTTCATCTTGTTCAACCAATAAAAACAAACAACAAAACAAGCATTTTTTTTACAATTCTTTATACACAATTCCATACCCACATTGATCCAGAGGAAGGCAAAAAAAAACAGCAAAGCATGATCTAATTTGCTCCAGCATAGGAAAAAATCCTTCCCCATCCACTAGGAGGCAATCAGTGCCCCAAGATTGGTATTAGTGGGAGGAATAGTGCCTTATCATTGGTGTCAGTGAGAGGAATAGTGCCCCATGATTGGTGTCAGTGAGAAGAATATTGTCCCATCATTGGTATCAGTGGGAGGAATGGGGCCCCATCATTGGTATCAGTGGGAGGAATAGTGCCCCATCATTGTTGGTGTCAGTGGGAAGAATAGTACCCCATTGTTGGTGTCAGTGGGAGGGATAGTGCCCCATTGTTGGTGTCAGTGGGAGGAATAGTGTCTCATTGATGGTGTCAGTAGAAGGAAAAGTACCCCATCATTGGTGTCCATGGGAGGAATAGTGTCCCATCATTGGTGTCAGCGGGAGGAATAGTGCCTCATCATTGGTGTCAGTGGGATGAATAGTGCCCCATCATTGGTGTCAGTGGGAGGAATAGTTACATAGTTAGTCTGGTTGAAAACTGATACAAGTTCATCTTGTTCAACCAATAAAAACAAACAACAAAACAAGCATTTTTTTTACAATTCTTTATACACAATTCCATACCCACATTGATCCAGAGGAAGGCAAAAAAAAACAGCAAAGCATGATCTAATTTGCTCCAGCATAGGAAAAAATCCTTCCCCATCCACTAGGAGGCAATCAGTGCCCCAAGATTGGTATTAGTGGGAGGAATAGTGCCTTATCATTGGTGTCAGTGAGAGGAATAGTGCCCCATGATTGGTGTCAGTGAGAAGAATATTGTCCCATCATTGGTATCAGTGGGAGGAATGGGGCCCCATCATTGGTATCAGTGGGAGGAATAGTGCCCCATCATTGTTGGTGTCAGTGGGAAGAATAGTACCCCATTGTTGGTGTCAGTGGGAGGGATAGTGCCCCATTGTTGGTGTCAGTGGGAGGAATAGTGTCTCATTGATGGTGTCAGTAGAAGGAAAAGTACCCCATCATTGGTGTCCATGGGAGGAATAGTGTCCCATCATTGGTGTCAGCGGGAGGAATAGTGCCTCATCATTGGTGTCAGTGGGATGAATAGTGCCCCATCATTGGTGTCAGTGGGAGGAATAGTTACATAGTTAGTCTGGTTGAAAACTGATACAAGTTCATCTTGTTCAACCAATAAAAACAAACAACAAAACAAGCATTTTTTTTACAATTCTTTATACACAATTCCATACCCACAGTTGATCCAGAGGAAGGCAAAAAAAAAAAGCAAAGCATGATCTAATTTGCTCCAGCATAGGAAAAAAATCCTTCCCCATCCCCTAGGAGGCAATCAGTGCCCCAAGATTGGTATTAGTGGGAGGAATAGTGCCTTATCATTGGTGTCAGTGAGAGGAAGAGTGCCCCATGATTGGTGTCAGTGAGAAGAATATTGTCCCATCATTGGTATCAGTGGGAGGAATGGTGCCCCATCATTGGTATCAGTGGGAGGAATAGTGCCCCATCATTGTTGGTGTCAGTGGGAGGAATAGTGCCCCATTGTTGGTGCCAGTGGGAGGAATAGTGCCCCATTGTTGGTGTCAGTGGGAGGAATAGTGTCTCATTGATGGTGTCAGTGGAAGGAAAAGTACCCCATCATTGGTGTCAGTGGGAGCAATAGTGTCCCATCGTCATTGTCAGTGAGAGGAATAGTGCCCCATCTTTGGTGTCAGTGGGAGCAATAGTGCCCCATCATTGGTGTCAGTGAGAAGAATATTGTCCCATCATTGGTATAAGTGGAAGGAATAGTGCCCCATCATTGGTATCAGTGGGAGGAATAGTGTCCCATCATTGGTATCAGTGGGAGGAATAGTGCCCCATCATTGGTATCAGTGGGAGGAATAGTGTCCCATCATTAGTGTCAGTGGGAGGAATAGTGCCCCATCATTGGTGTCAGTGGGAGGAATAGTGCCCCATCATTAGTGTCAGTGGGAGGAATAGTGCCCCATCATTGGTGTCAGTGAGAAGAATATTGTCCCATTGTTGGTATCAGTGGGAGGAATAATGCCCCATCATAGGTATCAGTTGGAGGAATAGCGCTCCATCATTGGTGTCAGCGGGAGGAATAGTGCCCCATCATTGGTGTCAGTGGGAGGAATAGTGCCCCATCATTGGTGTCAGTGGGAGGAATAGTGCCCCATCATTGGTGTCAGTGGGAGGAATAGTGCCCCATCATTGGTATCAGTGGGAGGAATAGTGTCCCATCATTGGTATCAGTGGGAGAAATAATGCCCCATCATCGGTATCAGTGGAAGGAATAGTGCTTCATCATTGGTGTCAGCGGGAGGAATAGTGCCCCATCATTGATCACAGGTGTGTCAGGAGGGAGGAGTTTCTCCTGCTGCTGTCTGCTGGTGGAGCTGCTCCAGGTGCTCTGTGTGAGAGGGGAGTTTGGTGAAATCTCTCCCCGCCCTTGTGGCCCCCTCCTGGGGAGGCCATGGAGGCCTCCACTGCTGGAAGCTCACAGCCATCCCCTGGACTGTCGGGGGACATGCCGGCCCCCATGCAAGCCATGGCTGGGGATCTCTCTGCCCCTGGTGAGGATGAAACCTCGGAGGCCATTCGGGAGCGAGCGGTGACCGGGAGTAAAGCCCTGAATAAGGAGAGAGACGAGCTCTACAAGCTGAGAGCGGAATTGAAGCGTCTGCGAAGGCAGCGTGAAGGCTTGCACAGCAGCAGCCGTAGATCCATGGATGCAGAGATCCAATTGGCTAAAGTTCGGGTGGAACACCAAGAAACCATTGTGTCCATGATGGAAGGCAGAGATGGGCCCTTCAAGGAGAAATTTTCCAATAACCGCAGGTTTGCAAGAGTGGCAAAGATGGAGGTGGAGGAGGAGATCCCCAGTTCTGACCCCCTGCCCCCTCAGGGAGAGGTAAGCAGCCCTATGCCATCCCAGGACTCAGGAGGCATGCTAACGGTCATCCAGGCAATGGAGTCTCCTGTGCGGGGGGATCAGCTGGGGTTTAATGATGAGGACATTACAGATGATGTGTCTGACAAGGCTGCCAATCCTGTGTGCAGCAATGCTATGTCTGCTGATGATGCTGCTCAGCAGAAGTTACTTTTAAAAAATGTCATTCCTGCAGAGGGACTGCAAGTCTCAGCAGAGCCCATTAACCCTGCTGTAGCTGAATCCAAAGGTACTTGCCCTGTTGGCTCTACAGCGCAGCATCAGGTGACCACCGGTATTGCAGCTGAAACTGTGACTTTACCTGATGGGAGATTGAATGTGGGTGTGACTGATAGCAATCATCCCAATACAGGTGTGATGGACAATCATCCCAGTACAGGTGTGATGGACAACTCCACCACTAAATGTGTGATGGACAATTCTGCCAACCCAGTTGCAGCAGTTGATAATAACAGTAATGTGCAGACTAATGTTACGTCAGTGTGGGGCCTTGGCCCTGATAAGCCCACATTTGCTCAGGTGGTGCGCTGTGCTCCTGGTAACTCCGCTTCCAAGCGGGTCTACCCCCTACAAGCTACCACTCTGAGCACCCCAGGATCTGGTCTTGGGTCTCTGGCTTCTGCTGGAGGTCCAAGGAGAAATGTAGTCATTCTTAAATGGGAAGGTGGTGCAATCCCTCCAGCACGGCGTGTGGTGGTAGACATGATTTTGGAGATGGGTTTTGGGGCAAATGACCTGTATGCCCTAATACATGTAGCTGGGAGCAGAGAATATACCATTAGCTTCACCAGGCCAGAGGGTCTTGACCTGTTCTGGGAGCGATATGAGGCTTGGTGCAGGACAAGACCCGAATGGGAAGGTTTGGCACCAGTTGCAGTTTCACAAAGGTCAACAGTAAAAAAGATAACAATCATACTCACTAATGAGAGTGTTCCTGCTTGAGACTTAGAGGTCTGGCTAAGAAATTATGGTGAGGTTTTGACAAGGCCAATTAAAATCTTGGATGAGCGTAGCATCTGGACTGGGGGTTGGTCAGTAACAGTCAGGTTGGCCAGAGATGGGAATGTTGTCCGTCACCTGCCCTCTTCAGCTTTTATAGGGAGGGATAGGAGTCGCCACTGTGTCGAAGCCGACTGGTCCCATCTTTTGTCAGTAGGATAGGGAGGGATATTTTCGACTTCTCCCGTCCACTGCCTGTTGTAAGGGTAGAGACCGGTTGGACTGACAATGACTGGTTGGGGGTCAGGTCTACGATGCGAGTAGGTTCTAAAATTAACCGGAACAGTTTTGGAGTGGTATTAAAGAATCGGTCTGGAGATTCAGAGTTCGTCCTTGTGAGAGTAATCACTCATACTAACAATAGAAAAAATGACAACTGGAAACACTTTGACGTTGACCACGGTTTGGAAGGGTAAGCCCAGAACAGGACGTGGTTCGGAGTATAGCGAGGGTCTTGTCCAGTTCTGGGAGACCGGACCACTTCGATTACCATATAAGAGACGAGGGTCG
>BLSH010413335.1:542266-553100 GCA_018402905.1 Glandirana rugosa | reverse complement strand
GGTAGGGAGAGGATGCTGTGAGGGACAGATTGCAGATCTAATAACATCTCATCCTGCATTACAGAACGATCTGATTGTGGACTAGGCAGAGATTACTACTACTACTGCTTTTAGGGACAGATTGCAGATCTAATAACATCTCATCCTGCATTACAGAATGATCTGACTGGACTAGGTAGAGTCTACTGCTTAGAGGGACAGATTATTGTTCTAAAATCATCGCCTACTCCTATAGGGAGAGGTTCCTGCTGGTGCTGTAAGGGACAGATTATTGTTCTAAAATCATCTCCTAGTTCTATAGGGTCAGGTTCCTGCTGTTGCTGTAAAGGACAGATTATTGTTCTAAAATCATCTCCTAGTTCTATAGGGTCAGGTTCCTGCTGTTGCTATAAGGGACAGATTATTGTTCTAAAATCCTTTTGCAGCCCTCTAGCACTTTCCAGGACTTTTTTACAGTCATTTTTGTGCCGAAAAGTTTGGGTCCCCATTGACTTCAATGGGGTTCGGGGTCAAGTTCAGGTCAAGTTCAGTACCGTACCCAAACTTTTTCGCGAAGTTCGGCCGAACCCGAACAACCAGGTGTTTGCTCAACTCTACTAGTCAGTACCAGTTTGCAAAAGTGGATATGCTTTGGAAGAATAAATCATCTCTAATGTTGGGTGTCCTACGTGTATTTATGTTACTGAATTATGTAAAACTATTAGAATTGTTTTTAGAATGGAGCACATCAAGACTGTCCATAATTGACTGAAAAAAGGTTGAGAAACACTGGCCTAACCCAATTTCTTTTAAAGGGCTTTTCCTACTATCAATAAAATCCACCTATACTGAGTGATGAAGGCGTGAGTTTTGACATTCTTGTATAGTCTTCCATCTGACTTTACATTGTAAACTAACATAACTTGTAGTGTGACACTTTTGTCTCAATTAAATGTATTTGCATTATAACCCAAGGTAATTGATGGCATCCTTTGTTTTGTAGAAATCGCCAGATCGGAATCTAAATACCCTGCATGAACGCCACTGCAACGCTATTGGATAGTAACACCAACAGTATAGTTCCAAGGTTCTATCACTACCCATCCTTTCCCCCAAGCAATAAATACCTGACAGTTGTAATAACACTTCCACACTCTGTTTAAAACTAGAAAAAAGTACTTTATACACATTTGAAAGCTCAATGCCAAACTTAGGATATTTTATTTAGTGTTGGAGGACAGGAAGTGATGATAAATCCATCCAATGGGAACAAAGAAAGTAACAAGACCTATTTTTATTGGGATGGTGAAGAATTAGAATTTACATCAATGTTTTTATTCCTTAAAGTTTAAAATCTATAACAATCTGCGCAACTGGAACTGTTCAATATAGGGTTAAAAGCAGCTATCCTTAATGTTCATACACAACACATAAAAAGATCCAAGATTATATATGCAGCGCTATTAGGATTCAGACAATAATCTAAACGTCCATAGAGTAGTGGTGTAGTGCAGATGGGAGATTTTTCACAAAATAAATCAAACAGATCCCTCTAGCAAACAATAATCACTGTCCATAAATCAGCGGTATAGGATAGTTCAGAAGTTCAGAAGTTTCCTCAAAGGCAAGTCCCACCAGCTGTGCTGAGAAATTGAAAATCGTGATCACCACCGTGCACACACCGCTCTTACCAGATAGCGTGTGACCCCCTGTGTAAGAGTGGTCTGACACGCTTTGTTTACATAAGTCGCCTGGATATGTCATCCGTCCCCCTTAGACGGATCCGGGCTCCAATCACCCCCAGATACAATGATTCACTCAGTTTTTAATGTTTTGATAGGGGTGGTTAAACACCCATTCTCCCTTCCTTTTGGTGATCAAGAGTGTGGATGGGTGGTGCAAATTTCTCACCACACTGTCTGTTCCTCTGTCTGTGCTTTCTCTAAGGTGCTATGATCATGTCCCGGCAACAATGGCTCCCCTCATTTCTTGACCTGGTGACAACAGCTCATCTCATTTCTTGGCCCAGTGACAACAGCTCATCTCATTTCTTGGCCCAGTGACAACAGCTTGTCTCATTTCTTGGCCCAGTGACAACAGCTCATCTCATTTCTTGGCCCAGTGACAACAGCTTGTCTCATTTCTTGGCCCAGTGACAACAGCTTGTCTCATTTCTTGGCCCAGTGACAACAGCTCCCCTCATTTCTTGGCCCAGTGACATCAGCTCCCCTCATGTCTTGGCCTGGTGACAGAAGCTCCCATCATTTCTTGGCCTGGTGACAACAGCTCCCCTCATTGCTTGGCCCAGTGACAACAGCTCCCCTCATTTCTTGGCCTGGTGACAACAGCTCCCCTCATTTCTTGGCCTGGTGACAGTAGCTCCCCTCATTTCTTGGCCCAGTGACAACAGCTCCCCACATTTCTTGGCCCAGTGACAACAGCTTCCCTCATTTCTTGGCCTGGTGACAGAAGCTCCCCTCATTTCTTGGCCCTGTGACAACAGCTCCCCTCATTTCTTGGCCCAATGACAACAGCTCCCCTCATTTCTTGGCCCAGTGACAACAGCTCCTCTCATTTCTTGGCCCAGTGACAACAGCTCCCCTTATTTCTTGGCCCAGTGACAACAGCTCCCCTCATTTCTTGGCCCAGTGACAACAGCTCCCCTCATTGCTTGGCCCAGTGACAACAGCTCCCCTCATTTCTTGGCCTGGTGACAGAAGCTCCCCACATTTCTTGGCCTGGTGACAGAAGCTCCCCTCATTTCTTGGCCCAGTCACAACAGCTCCCCTCATTGCTTGGCCCAGTGACAACAGCTCCCCTCATTTCTTGGCCCAGTGACAACAGCTCCCCTCATTGCTTGGCCCAGTGACAACAGCTCCCCTCATTTCTTGGCCTGGTGACAGAAACTCCCCTCATTTCTTGGCCCAGTGACAACAGCTCCCCTCATTTCTTGGCCCAGTGACTACAGCTCCCCTCATTTCTTGGCCTGGTGTCACAGCTAGAAAAAGTGAGGGGAAATCTCGCCCAGGGGTTCACAGAAATAAACATTTATTGTAGTGCCCATCAGCAGTCCCTTTAACCTGCACAGAAGGCTAGCACCTTTGACAGACATTCTCCCTAGATCTGCCTGATGTACAACTGCAGGAAGAGGGGAGGAGGAGGAGGACTTTAATAGGCTGCTCCCATAGACAGAGGACTGCACCCACCCTACCTATGGGCCACCATTATGGGTTTTGCTGTCATTTCCCCATAGCTGCTGAGGAGTTCTGCCGGAAAGGGAAGGTGCTTTCCCAATGTTGAGGATTGAAAACTCATTCGATGCAGAAAAAGCACTCTGTGACAAGGAAAGAGCCCTAACACCACAGAACTATAGTTTTATACTGATTACCCGAAGGCAGACATTGGGACTTCTAGTTAGGTCATTCCCCTAATATATGGAACTGTGTTTTGAGATCACTTTGGTCTATATGTTGTGTTCATTATGCTTTGCTACATTGCCTTACCCAATTTCTTTTAAAGGCTTTTCATAGTCTCAATAAAGGCTAAGCCCACCTATACTGTTTGGAAGTGTATAGGGGGGGCTTGTAAACAGTTGGAGTGTTGACTCCAAAGAGTACAAGTCCCTGCCCAGCTACTTCTTGCTAGAACAACAACCCGCCTGCTTCAAACCCTAAACTTCCGCATCTTGTGCCAAACTCCTTGACAGAATCCTCCCCACAACATCCCCAGCCATTAGCCTTTATGTTCCTTAGAAAGGAATGTCCACACAAAAGAAGTATAGTTGCTGCACTTTACTGGTATTATTTCAGAAGATGGCAATTACAATCATATCACATAGACATACTATCCGGGGGGTCACGTGACAGTACTTTGTCAATCACATATAATGGACGATCTGCAGCAGTCACATATGAAAGCAGCATACAACACTTCACTTTTCAGCAATCTTCCCTTTTACCGTCTCTCTCCTTCCCAGTGCCATTAGTACTCACTCAGATGACTCTGGTTTGCCTTAGGCTATCTGTGTCGTGCTCACAACTCCTTACTTATCACTCCAGAGACAGGAACACTACCACTGCACCAGTGCACTTCTCCTAGGTCCTCCACGGGGATAGACTCACTTCAGAGAACACTTGGCCTGGCCTGAAAGACCTTTTGCAATCCGCTGTAACCTCCACCAACATTGGAGACAGGATGACTACAGCCAGCTCTTCTGGGTGCATAACTATCTCACCATGTCCTCCAGCCTTGTCCAGGGTCCCTGCACTAAGTGACTACATCTGCACAATGGGGAGTATCTGACTCCCATGCCCCAACTGCACTCAGGCTCTGCCCAACCTGGCTTATATATGGGTACTGACTACACCTATGATATCACTACAGGAGGGCTCTAACTAAAAGGGACCTAGCACCTGATTACACTATTCTCTGTCGCCACATACTAACTCTGGGACAGAGTCACCTAGTGGTGACTAGCTAACTGCCCCTGCTTACAGGTGTGTCCATGTCATTCAGGTCTACGTTCAGCGTGGTACAAACCAGCGGCTCCTCCAGGGCTACCGCTGCAATAGACTATAACTGTTTTTATTAGCTGATGTTAATAAATGTGTCGTCTCAGATTGACTGAAAATAATCATTTTTTTTTTTAATGAGTTTATTTAGCATTTAAAACCAGTATAAGTACAATAAAAGTGAGTAGAGTTTGTTCAACTATATCCAAGAATAATAACCGGTGATACAGGTACAGTATATGAAATGAGAGATAGACAATCCAATGTACAAAATATGTAAAGCATTCCTGCAAAGTCGTAGTATCTATAATATATATAATAATAATATGTAGGAAAAAAACACTCTAACCACAAAAAGAATGTTAATGAGGCTGGATTTCTATAATTTCTTTTTTTTTTTTTTTTGATTTATTGCACCTCTTTAAAAGAAATACTAAACTTTGAGAATGTAGGATCTTTACTTCCGGGTAACCCGGATGTTGTTGGCCGAACCGGACGTCACTATACTTCGGCTTTTATGGCCAATTAAGCTACGAAACCGGGAAAGGCATATGCAGCCTATGAACACTTTGGGGATGAGTGCTTTATGTAAATTATATGCATGATTTTATATGTGGACTGGTGACGGTATGGTGTGTGCAGGCACCCACTCTGCTTACAGTCTTTAGCATACTATAAGCTTTTCCTGGTGTTGCCGGCAGTATACTGTCATGTGAAGTATTAGCCATTTGTGATTGGCCAGTTTGGCCTGAGAGTGGGGCTTGCAACTCATGCTGACAACGGGTGTCAATTAACTGCCAACACCATTACAATTAAGGCAATTTATGATAAGTTATATAAAGCGCAGTGGATGTGAGCGGACCCATACCCCAGTTGAAGTCCAATAGAGACGAAACGCGTCGGATGAAAGGGTGTCTGCTCTATACCATTGCGCCCAGCTTGTGTACACATAGCTCCTGGATGTAATTCGCTTTTGATTTCAGATTGGATGTAAGTGCAATATTTTTAATAAATCTCCCTTCGTTATGGTTTCACGATATGTGGAGTTTTTTTCCTTTATCCCTATCCATGTTGAGTATCTGAACCTCTGAGTACTTATAAGGGTGAATAGTGATCGGTGAGGATCAACTTGACTATATGAGATACGGGTCCTCTATGAGGCATCATGGCAAGCTCTCCTTGGAGGATGATTAGTGATGACTAACTAAGGTTTATACCAGCCTTTTTCAACCTTTTCAACACTGAGGAACCCTTGAAACAATTGTCCGGTCTCGGGGAACCCCAGTTGAAGTCCAATAGAGACGAAACGCGTCGGTTGAAAGGGTGTCTGCTCTATACCATTGCGCCCAGCTTATGTACACATAGCTCCTGGATGTAATTCGCTTTTGATTACAGATTGGATGTAAGTGCAATATTTTTAATAAATCTCCCTTTGTTTATGGTTTTATGCTATGTGGAGTTTTTATCCTTTATCCCTATCCATGTTGAGTATCTGAACCTCTGAGTACTTATAAGGGTGAATAGTGATCGGTGAGGATCAACTTGACTATATGAGATACGGGTCCTCTATGAGGCATCATGGCAAGCTCTCCTTGGAGGATGATTAGTGATGACTAACTAAGGTTTATACCAGCCTTTTTCAACCTTTTCAACACTGAGGAACCCTTGAAACAATTGTCCGGTCTCGGGGAACCCCAGTTGAAGTCCAATAGAGACGAAATGCGTCGGTTGAAAGGGTGTCTGCTCTATACCATTGCGCCCAGCTTATGTACACATAGCTCCTGGATGTAATTCGCTTTTGATTACAGATTGGATGTAAGTGCAATATTTTTAATAAATCTCCCTTCGTTATGGTTTCACGATATGTGGAGTTTTTTTCCTTTATCCCTATCCATGTTGAGTATCTGAACCTCTGAGTACTTATAAGGGTGGATAGCGATCAGTGAGGATCAACTTGACTATATGAGATACGGGTCCTCTATGAGGCATCATGGCAAGCTCTCCTTGGAGGATGATTAGTGATGACTAACTAAGGTTTATACCAGCCTTTCTCAACCTTTTCAACACTGAGGAACCCTTGAAATAATTGTCCGGTCTCTGGGAACCCCTGCTAAGAATTACAAATCTACAACTCATGATATATAAGTGTGATGGTCAATGGGAAAAATGCTCCTTACACATGTGGCCATCGAGAAGAATTACTCCCCTTACAGATAGCTAAAAAGATTAATGGATTCAATGGGAATTTATCTGAGAGGTAGAAATTGACCATTGCTCAAGGAACCTCTAGCAACCTCTGGAGGAACCCTAGGGTTCCACGGAACCCTGGTCTATACACTACAGGCCCCTCTCAAGTCGTTATAGGGTAAGTGTACCCATCTACTTTTTTGGTGAAGGCACGTGGTGGATTGTTTGAGTATTATCCATTATACATGTCTACTTGCTAGCTCTTTTTGGTAAGAGTACCCAACTAGCATTTTCGGTGGTGGGATCACTCGGTTGGATGCTTTTCTTCTACAATTTATTATAGACTATATACTTTAATTGTTATGGACTAATTATAAACACTTGATTATTGTTTATTATTTTTATATTTAATACTGTGATTATTCTTGTTATATAAGATAACACTATATATATTTTAGCACGGAATTTTTTTTGTAGGACACTCATGAAGATATGATGCACCACAAATGGGAAACCGTGAAAAAAAGTAAAATCAAGAATTAATTTCAGGCAAATATTTACAGTAATAAATTCAAATGTGCACTTGTAGTTCTGCTTTAAGTGTGATGTATAACGAGGAGAATGTATTTGCTCGTTAAACAGATTATTAGAAATGAGAGTTTTATGCTTGACTCCATCTACACATGGCTGCCATTCACAAGCTCCCAAGGACAGAAGGCCAGGCTATATTTTGCTAATCAGTGCAATATATTGGAAGGGTGTCAGTATATTTTATGAGCCTGCAGTAATCTTTGGCTTTCATTGTCCGGTAAATCTTAGTGACAGTTATGAGAGTGCGTGCCAACGAGGACTCCTGTCAAGGCCATCTGGTCGCGCACTGTCACTGCTCGTTACGAGGCATCTCCACCCTGGGGGACCAAATCTCTGTCCTGTAGGTAGGAATGACAGAGCTGATCTCAGCAACGGAACACTAATGTACTGCTAGATATCTCATTCTGCCAACCTGACACAATCCGTAGCGGAGAGGGCACCTTGTGGGGCCGCCGCAGGATAAGCGCAATTTGTAAACCTAAGAATTGATTGACTTAAAGGGCTCTTTTTTGGACTTTGGATTTATCCAATCCTCCTGTGAACTTTCTAAATCAATTTTTAGTTAATTTTCAATACAGAGTGCTGGTGGCTGCCTTGGCTTTACTCACCTAAGCCTTGTACACACGGTGCGACGGTCGTACGACCGGACATCCAAAATCTTATGTCGGCTGTTGTGTCTCTTATACTGACGTGCACTAAGCGATCGTACGACCAAGCCTAACGTAATGATGTGCTAGGAGCGTGTAAAGAGGAAGTTCAGGTGCATGTGATTTGTGAAGTAGGTTTACACGAACGGACACTTCCGGGCGTTCCTGACTTCTGAGCATGCGTGTTTTGCACGTACAACTTGTTGGGCCAACTTCTCTGTACACACCGCTTGTTGTGCAACCAAAGTTTTCTAGTCTGCTCATCCAACTTCTGTTGTACGACCGTCGCACATCGGCTGTAGTAACGGTCGAATGATCGTACAACAAGCTGTTGTACGACCGTTTTCATACAACTGTCGCATCGTGTGTACGGGGCTTTAGGTTGTTGGTTTGCACACAAGTTATCTATTCATTGAATATCATCTAATGGTCGAAGTGCCATTGGAGTCGTCTTTTTTTTTTTTTTTCTTTTTACATTTTGGACAGAGCAAGAAAAGATTGAAACCTACAGTGGACATTTCTCCTCACGTAACCAAAAAAAAAGTACACCATCTCTCCAATGGAGGCGCGGCCAGTAAATATTTTTCAAAGTAGTGGAGAAGGATGAGAACTCCATTTTATTGCTATCTGTGTCCTTATTGAGGAAATACACTATACTGTTAAAAGTATTTGGACGCCTGCCTTTGCACACACATGAACTTTAACCACTTGCCGACCTCCCGCCGGCAAGATGGCTCATTATCGCGAAACGGCTTCTCCTGATGGCGGCCACGATAACTAGCATTGTGAGCGCACACACCGCCAGAGGCGCGCTCGCGCTCACTGTGTCTGGGGGGGGGGCAGGGAGCGGGTAGGGCGGACTCGATTGCCGCTGGCTACCCGCGATGCCCCCCCCCGCAGTGAGAGAATGGGGGTCCGTGTAAGTAAACACGGATCTCCGTTCTGACAGAGGGGGAAGGGCTGTGATCACAGGCTTCCTGTATATGGGAGCCGTAATCACTCCCCTCCCCCTGCCAGCCCCCATACAGTTAGAACACACTGAGGGAACACAGTTAACCCTTAGAGCGCCCCCTCCAGGTTAACCCCTTCACTGCCAATGGCATTTACACAGTAATCAGTGCATTTTTATAGCACTGATCGCTGTATAGATGCCAATGGTCCCAAAAAAATGTCAAAATGGTCCGACATGTCCGCCGCAATATCGCAGTACCGCTAAAAATCGCAGATCGCCGCCATTACTAGTAAAAAATAAATAAAAACCCCATAAATTAATTCTTATCATCCATAAATGCTGCAACTTTTGCGCAAACCAATCAATAAACGCCGATTGCGATTTTTTCAACCAAAAATATGAGGAAGAATATAAATCTGCCAAAACCGATGAAAAAAATGTTTTTTATATATATTTTTTTTTTTATTTGTATTTTAGCACAAAGTAAGAAAAACTGTTTTTTTTGCAAAATTGTAGCTTTTTTTATTTATAGCGGCGATCAGAAATGACGCAGAGGGAATCAAATACCACCAAAAGAAAGCTCTATTTGTGGGGAAAAAAGGATGCAAATTTTGTTTGGGTACAATGTTGCACGACCGCGCAATTTTCAGTTAAAGCGACGCAGTGCCGAATCGCAAAAAGTGCTCTGGTCCTAAAGTGTGAAATCCTTCCGGGGCTGAAGTGGTTAATGGCATCCCAGTCTTAAGCCTCGTACACACGGTGCGACGGTCCTTTGTTGGCTGTTGTATCTCGCGTACTGACGTGCACTAAGCAGTCGTACGACCAAGCCTAAAGTGGTGACGTGTTATGAGCATATAAAGAGGAAGTTCAGGTGCATGTGATTTGTGAATTAGGAACATAGGTTTACACGAATGGACACTTCCGGGCGTTCCTGACTTCTGAGCATGCGTGTTTTTGCACAATACAACTTGTTGGACCAACTTCTCTGTACACACGGTACAACAGTTGTACGACCGCTTGTTGTACAACCAAGGTTTTCTAGTCTGCTCATCCAACTTCTGTTTTACAACCGCAGCACGTCAGCTGTTCTAATCGTAACGGTCAGATGATCGTACAACAAGTGGTCGTACAACCGCTTTCATACGACCATCGTACCGTGTGTATGAGGCTTTAAGGCCCGTACACACGGTACAATGGTTGTATAACGGTCATACAACCAGCTTGTTGTATGATCATCTGACCGTTAGTACGCGCGATTAGAACAGCCGACGTGCGACGGTCGTACAACAGAAGTTGGATGAGCAGACTAGAAAACTTTGGTTGTACAACACGCTTTATTCATAAAGCTTGAAAGGGCAAACGGTCATTGGTCAGCACTAGTGTTGAGCGAACCCGGACTGTAACGTTCGGGTCCGTACCGAACTTTCGGGTGTCCGTGGCACGGACCCGGACCCGGACATTTCAAAAATCGTTCGGGTACCTCATTTTATCGTCTTGGGGCCTGGCTTGGGCTTGCTAAAAACTTTACAGGCCCAGGCCCAGGCACGGTGCCTGTGGGCTTTCAAGCCATGCCTGGGCTTGCAATGTCAGGCCCAAGCGAGTTGTGATCACGACTGGTTACTGGCAAACGGGAAAGTTCGAAATACTTATTTCGCACAACATGTTGGTTTCAAAAGATCAGACGAGTAGGTTGAAGACAACATGCTGGCAGCGTGCAGCCGACAAGATTAGCGCGCATGATTGCCAGTCTACTAGTATGTTGTTCGACCAACATACTGGCAATATGTTGGTAACATGGCACACATGCCCGGAATTTCGGAGTATGTGTGCCATGCTACCAGCATACTTTCGCCAACATGCTGGTGAACAACATGCTAGTAGACTGGCAATGCTAATCTTGTCGACTGCACGACGCCAACATTTTGTCTTCAACCTACTCGTCTGATCTTTTGGAACCAACATGTTGT
>BLSH010413335.1:525999-537432 GCA_018402905.1 Glandirana rugosa | reverse complement strand
GATCCCACAAGACTTGTCTGTACCTTGTGCAGAATAAACATTTAGACCGGACTCACACAGCCATTCATATACTTCTTTTTTTGAATAGGCCTCAATACAAAAAAAAAAACCATGTTGGCTACCTCCTCCTACTCCTCTACCACCGCCACTTCCACCTACACTGCCACGGTCACGGCCTAGTCAACCTCTAGGCTCCTACTCCACATCCACCCCCCTTCCCGTTTTTTTACTTGATTTTAATTTATTTTCCCTATCCCCATTTATTTGTAGGGCACTTGCCCTAGTTTGAAGATGATTTTAGAACAGTTATATGGCTTCTACCGTTAATTAATACTTTTCAGACACAGTTTGAAGATGATCCACATTCACCTCCATTTTTGCTTTTTTTATGTTTTTATTTTTTAAAAAATATTTACAGTTATTTCCCTGTCCCGATTTTTTTTGTAGGGCACTTGCCCTACCCTTACCCCCATTTTACTTCCTTTTGCAGCACTCTAGGGCTTTCCAGGACTTTGTTACAGCCATTTTTGTGCATAAAAGTTCGGGTCCCCATTGATTTCAATGGGGTTCGTTGTCCGTGCGATCGTTCGGGTTCCGTCCGGACCCGGACTTTGTCCCGAAGTTCGGACGGACCAGCAGAACCCGAACTTCCAGAGGTTCGCTCAACTCTAGTCAGCACCACTGCGTAACCACGCTAACCAATGAGAAGCACTTCTTTCTTCAGGAACACGGTAGCGGAAGAAGAAGTCTCAGCTGCGCTTCTCATTGGTCAGCATTGTCACATGGCCACAATGACCAAGGAACGCTTGCCATTGTGAGCATTATGATGGATGCTCACTCTGGGGCTGTGTATTGCAATGTGCTCTCACTCTAGCTTGTGTGCTGATATGCGGTCTGTGTAGTGCAATTAACATTCTTGTGTGTAGGCACCCCAGCGAGGGCATTTACATTCATACGTGGGGGGATGTGGAGTCTACACGTTTTACATATCGCTTCCAGGACAGTAACAGGAAGGGGAGTCTCCCTCCCCGCTACCCGATGGCACTTGCCATGCCAATGAGTGTCAGGAAGCCCTTAGAGCAGGAGCGCAATCGCGGCGCTCGCGCATGCGCACTGGCACATTGCAGCACACACGCCTGTCACTGATGAGCACTCTGACAGCTTAAACCAGATCACTTCTGACAGCTTACAGTTGGCTTGTCAGATTTACACAAACTGCAGCTGCCATTAGTGTGTGTAAAACTCCTCTCCCACTGACCTACTATATACACCAGTGCTAGTAAAGGAGTTAAAGCGGTTCTAAAGGCAGAAACTTTTTTACCTTGATGTATTTTATGCCCCTCCCCAGCATCACTTATACTTACCTGAGCCCTATCTCGATCCAGTAATATGCGTGAGAGCAGCAGCTCTCCCGGATGTCTCTCTATCCTCATTGGCACACACAGCAGCAGGACCTATTGGCTCCCGCTGCTGTCAATCACAGCCAGTGAGCCAATGATGAGAGTGCAGAACGAGGCAGAGCCACACTCTGTGTGTGAATGAACATTGTCCATTCACAGTAGCACAGACCAGAAGGATGCATTACTTTAAGCCCTGATGGAGTGGTACCCTTATAAGCCCTGAAATTGGTTGGCTTGTGCTAATTTCTATGAAATAAATAGTCTTGGACTCACAAAACCTTGGGTGTGGTACTCTTGTTCTTCATACATCTTCCAGTGTTAAACTGAGGTGCCCTTGAGGACCATTTTTACTAGAAAGCCACCCAACCATTGCACTGAACCAGTGGTCTCCAAACTTTTTAAACAAAGGGCCAGTTTACTGTCCTTCAAAGTTCATGGGGGCTGAACCGTGGCCAATGGGAGTAATACATGTCCTGGTGTCAGTGGGAATAAACAATGTCCCATCTTTGGAATTAGGGGGAGGATTACTGCCCCATTGTTCTTGTCATTGGGAGGAATAGTACCTTAAACTCAACCAGTTTAAGTTTTGGGACGGCTGGCGAGGGGATAGGCTGGGCACTGCTTGGTTAAAGTGCCACTGCGTGTTTAAGTGTGGGCACTTTTAAAACGGCACTTTAAATAAGGCACTACTTTAAAAGCAAGTACAAACATTTGCTATCTTTTACCAAGTCTGTAAATTTCCACTTTTATTTTCTATTTCACTTTTTCCCCTCTCTCTACCCTCCAACATGCTCATACTTTTCTTCTTTGCAGTAACACCCTCTCTCCTCAAACTCTCACTTCTTAACCCCCCTGCGCCGCCACACAGCCTATACATATCCCCCTCACTCTTGCCATCCCAATACTATTGCACCTATCACCTCGGACTCATTTTGAGCCAGCACAATACCACCACCTCCACTTCACTGCAGCGCCAGCCCTCGCTTAGGTCACACTCCCACCTTACTGCCCTCACCCTCCTACTACTCCTTATGTCTGGGGATAATGCCCTCAACCCTGGCCCTCCTCTAGCCAACTCCTACCCCCAGAAGCGGCAGTCTAGCTTCTATTACAATAGCAGTAACTCCCGCTGTCTTACCTCAATTCCCCTAATTCCAAGAGTCAGCCCCCCCCTTATGTGTGCCCTCTGGAATGCCCGCTCTGTCTCCAACAAACTTGCCTCCATCAATGACCTTTTCCTTTCCAACTTCCTCAATTTCCTTGCTATTACCGAAACCTGGCTCCAGGAATCCGACACTGCCTCTCCAGCGGCCTTCTGCCATGGTGGCCTCCTCTGGACTCACTCACCCAGGTCCAGTGGTCGAAAAGGAGGCGGTGTTGGACTTCTCCTCTCCCCAAAAAGCACCTTCCAGGTTCTTCCTACACCCCCCTCTCTTTCCCTCTGTTCTTTTGAGGTGCACTGCATTCACCTATTTTCTCCTGTTTGTTTGAGAGTTGCAGTCATTTACCGACCCCCTGGCCCTGTGTCACGCTTCCTTGATGACTTCTCTGCATGGCTACCCTACTTCCTCTCCTCTGAAGTACCCGCCATCATCCTTGGAGACTTTAACATTCCAGTCAATGCTAAAACCTCAGCCACTTCCCAACTACTCAATTTAACCTCCTCCTTCAACCTAACACAATGGACACATACCCCCACTCACTCCAATGGCAACACTCTTGACCTTGTATTCTCCCACCTCTGCACTCCCTGCAACTTTTCTAGCACCCCTTTTCCTCTCTCCGATCACAACCTCATCAGTTTCACACTTTCCCTGTCTCCTACCTCCCATGACGCCAACCCGCAAATAGTTACCCGCAGGAACTTTCGCCAACTCAACCCTCCCCTTTTTCATTCTGCTACTGACTGCCTTTATGATGAAATCAGTCCCCTCTCCTGCCCAGACATTGCCACTTCTGTTTATAACCACATATTGTCATCCTCCCTGGACACACTTGCCCCTGTCTCCACATGCAGAACCAGGCCTCGTCTGCTACAACCCTGGCAAACAGAAGACACCAGAAGTCTCAAGAAACGTAGCCGCGCTCTTGAGTGAGTGTGGCGTAAAACGAAAACCCTAGAAGACTTCACCCTCTACAAATCTGCCCTCCTCAAATACAACTCCTGCCTCCATTCCGCTAAACAAATCTACTTCACCACTCTCATCAAATCCCTCTCATCCAAGCCTCGTCAACTCTTCTCTACCCTTAATTCCTTACTCCGCCCCCCACTGCCTCCACCCACCAACTTGCTCACTTCCCAGGAGATTGCCAAACACTTCAAAAACAAAATTGACACAATTCATGACGAGATAGCCTGTGTCCAGCTTCCCCCACCAACCAACCCACTAAGTCCAATAACCCACTCAACACTTTCCTCCTTCAAACCTGTTAGCTCTGAGGAAGTTCTCCAACTCCTTTCCACAGCCCACCCCACCACCTGCCCCCTGGATCTTGTCCCCTCGCAACTTCTACGACCACCCTCCTGCTCTGTCCTAAATTCTCTAACCCACATCTTCAACCTCTCCCTCTCTTCCGGCACCTTTCCCTCTTCACTCAAACATGCGCAGTTACCCCCATACTTAAAAAACCCTCACTGGACCCCACCTGTATGAATAACTTAAGACCCATTTCCCTACTCCCGTTTGCCTCCAAGCTTCTTGAACGCCTCATCTACAACCGTTTGAGTTGCTACCTCACTGACAACAGCCTTCTTGATCCCCTACAATCCGGCTTCCGCCCACAACACTCAACTGAAACTGCCCTACTCAAACTCACCAATGACCTACATACTGCCAAAACCAATGGCCAGTACTCCATACTCATACTCTTAGACCTCTCTGTTGATGACACGCAGATCTATCTCTCGACTCCTCAACTCTGCACCTCAATCTCCTCACGCATCACAAACTTACTGAATAACATATCGGTATGCATGTCACGCCACTTCCTCAAACTCAATCTTTCTAAAACTGAGCTTGTAATATTTCCTCCTCCTCGGTCCCCTCCTCATGACTTTACCATTAAGATCAATGACACAACCATTGGTCCTTCCACTCATACCAGAGTGCTGGGCGTAATCCTAGACTCCGACCTTTCTTTCAGCCCCCATAACCAATCACTGACTAAATCTTGTCACCTCAACCTCCGCAACATCTCAAAAATTCGCCCCTTCCTGACTAACGAAACCACAAAACAACTTATTCACTTCTTGGTTATTTCCCGCCTTGATTACAGCAACTCCCTCCTCACCGGCCTACCGTTACACAGGCTATACCCCCTTCAGTCTATCATGAATGCTGCTGCCAGACTTGTACACCTTACTAACCGATCCACGTCTGCTGCCCCGCTCTACCAATCCCTTCACTGGCTTCCCCTACCCCACCGTATAAAATTCAAAATACTAACCACAACATACAAGACCAACCACCACACTGCCCCCAGCTACATCGCCAATCTCATCCGCAGATATCACCCCAATCATCCTCTACGCTCCTCCCAAGACCTCCTTCTCTCTAGCTCCCTTGTTACCTCCTCCCATGCTCGCTTACAGGACTTCTCCAGAGCCTCTCCCATCCTCTGGAACTCCCTGCCCCAGAAAGTCCGGTCAGCCCCCACCCTGTCCGCCTTTAGGCGATCCTTGAAAACTCACTTATTCAGGGAAGCCTACCCCACCTCCACCTAAGACCCGTGCTTGAGCCACCTCTATCAGATCATCCCCTGCAGCCATTACCTTTTGTACCACCTCCCCCTCCCTTTAGATTGTAAGCTCTACGAGCAGGGCCCTCCTATTCCTTCTGTATTGAACTGTATTGTAATTGTACTGTGTCCCTCCTTTATTGTAAAGCGCTGCGCAAACTGTTGGCGCTATATAAATCCTGTATAATAATAATAATAATAATAATCATTGGTGTCAGTGAGAGGAATAGTGCCCCATCATTGGTGTCAGTGAGAGGCATAGTGCTCCATTGTTGGTGTTAGTGGGTAGAATAGGACCCCATTTTGGTGTCAGTGGGAAAAAAGTGCCCCATTGTTGATGTCAGTGGGAGGAATAGTGCCTCATCATTGGTGTCAGTGGAAGGAATAGTGCCCCATTGTTGGGGTAAGTTAGAGGAATAGTGCCCCATCATTGGTGTCAGTGGAAGGAATAGTGCACCATTGTTGGGGTCAGTGGGAGGAATAGTGCCTCATTGTTGGCGTCAGTGGGAGAACTAGTGCCTCATTGTTGATGTTAGTAGGTGGGATAGGGACCCATTGTTGCTGTCAGTGGGAGGAATAGTGCCCCATCGTTTATGTCAGTGGGAAGAATAGTGCCTCATCATTGGTATCAGAGGAGGAATAGTGCCTCATAATTGGTATCAGTGGAGGAATAGTGCCTCATCATTGGTATCAGTGGAGGAATAGTGCCTCATCATTGGTGTCAGTGGGAGGAATAGTGTCCCATCATTGGTGTCAGTGGGAGGAATAGTGTCCCGTCATTGGTATCAGTGGGAGGAATAGTGCCTCATCATTGGTATCAGTGGGAGGAATAGTGCCTCATCATTGGTATCAGTGGAGGAATAGTGCCTCATCATTGGTATCAGTGGAGGAATAGTGGAGGGAAATGGCAGGATATAAGCAAGCAAAGGGCCACATCTGACTCTTGCCATAGTTTGGAGACCACTGAACTATACAGTATGGACTTATCTGACCTATGCTTTACTGGGTACCTAATAAAACATCGGACCTTTCAATATGTGAGTGAGAGAGAAAGACAAACGTTGTGGCTTAAGGCGTAAAAGGAACTAACAATACTTGCCTAAATGACATGCAGTGAACAGACAGTTGAAACTGTTGACCAGGAGCCTGAAACCTTTGATATACAATATCTTGTATCCCCTGTGAGAGAAGACTTTTGGGGTAACCGTAGCTGTTGGATATCTGAACTTTAATATATTCTTCAATGTGCACACCAAATGACTTTGCAAGCACATATATATCTTTGACCTATTACACTTGGATTTCTCAACTTGAGTGAATGTCCTCTTCAGGGAGAGCCATATTTTTATAGTGAGCTATTGAATACAGGCCATTTGGGCTCATTTAATGACTTTTTGATAACCTATCTGTCTCCAGCGCCCCTCTACCATTATCTCATGAATTCTCCATAAAATAGCTCTGATTGGCCCAGCACTGTCACATGGAGTTAATGAAATGTTCCTCCGTAAGCAAAAGCACCAAGTATTTCCTTTGGTTTCCAGCGCTAATCAGACTGGCATTGAAGCAAATAAAAGGTTGCTGTTGCTTTGCCCTGGATGGACAAATCATGGGTTTTAATTGAAATGGTCCATACCTCCTGTCTTTTGATGCCATTTGATGATAGTGGTGAGTTTTATTTTCAACATAGAGAGAACTCTTGAAGATTTAAGAAAGAATGTAGAGGTTCCCTTTTTGGAGAGTCAGAAAGCATGCAAAATCTTTTTGCTATCTTTTATTTTTTTTTGAGCGCCAATTGTCTTTCGTTGCATTACAAAACAACATCTTTTTTGGGAATCCACCATATACAACAAAAATGCAGAGTTACTGTAAGTGCTACAGACGTTACTGGACTAAAAAGTGTCAAGAGGTTCCTGCCCAGACAGCTTACAATCTCATTTTAAATATTATTACCCATTTTGACATACATAACCATAAAAATAAAAAAAAGAAATAAAAAGATGAACTAGACAATTAGTAGGATTGTACCAGATCCACATCCAAATTCTTACAGAGTTATTAAATAATAATATTACTATCATGATATATAAGCATAAGTGGAGGAGTGATACCAGAAGTTCTTTGTTTTATTTACATATCAACTTTGGCACGGGAAACAAATTTCCACCCTTTTGTCTAATTTTACAACCATTTTGGACAAGTCCGTGTCTCGTGAAATTCGTTATTCTATTAAATAATAAATACTAACAATCGTACTGTAACATAAATTTATACACAAAGTTTACTCTTGATGTACACAGCGTATTATGATTGGCATGCCCGTAGAGATAGCATATTTGAATTATACAATTTAATATACGTAGAATGTTTTTGCACACAGATTGCACGGCTTGACTGAAAATATATGGTTCAGTTACTTGCTGTTGTGTTGTTTTTGGTATTCATCAGCTCTCAACGATTTAGGGTAAGCAGCAGTTTGGGGTAGGAATGCTCAGTTAGGTATATGTAATAATTATCCTATTACCGCCTCTTTGTGTACCCTTCACACTTTGAGTATCCAGTTGTAGAACATTAAAAATATGGTTGTTTTACCCAGCGCCATAGTATAGTATAAAATGTAAGCAGAAGTTAGAAGGCTTGCTGCCATGACTGAATCCCATTACTGTGTCCAAGAAATTACAATTATATATTTTTAGGAAACCTCACAATACCCCATTCATATGACAACCATGCTTTGAGTACCCAATTCCAGAAAACAATTCTTAAACCAAAGTCTTGGGCTGTATAGGTCAACTTGACCTTACATACCCGCCTTAAGCCTAGAAAATGGGGTTTCTTTGGTTCCCAAAGCCAGAGATTTTAATAAACTATGGCAGAACCTAGGGTCCTATGTTGTCATGATAATGGTACCTCAAAGGTTTTCTCTGCCAGCAGCCTTGCATGATGTTGTTGATGTTGTACACCTCTTAGCCATCCTAATTCTACAGTGATATTCTGCTTGACTTTGTGGAATTCTTGAAATTAAGTATATTTGTTGTTATTCCTGCCTACACATTTTTGTATACTAATAAAGCTTTAAGAATTGTGTTTTCATTTACTAGGTAAACCCAACCTTTGAGAGCAACCTTTAACCTAGGAGATATATCACTATTCTGGTTCCCCAGAGCCACAAAATGGGATAACACTATAGCAGAACCTAAGAGGTTTATGATACAGAGTCAATAGGTACCCATTGCCATTCCTCAGAAATGACAGTGATTTATTCTGTGGGTTAACCTGGCCTTTGACAGCATCCTTTAACCTAGAAGATCTCCCTATTTTGGTTCCCCAGAGCCACAATATGGGATAAAACTATAGTGGAACCTAAGAGGTCTATGATGCAGAGTTGATAGGTACCCATTGCCATTCCCAAGAAGTGACAGTGATCTATTCTATGGGTTAATCTCGGACTTTGGCAGCATCCTTTAACCTAGCAGATCTCACTATTTTGGTTCCCCAGAGCCACAACATGGAATAAAACTATAGCGGAACAGAAGAGGCCTATGATGCAGAGTCAATAGGTACCCATTGCCGTGCCCAGGAAGTGATTGGGTTCTTACCTTACACTTACCTGATAAAATAATTGTATGCACTGTAAACATCAAGCTATGTGAATCATCGTGTTATATTATTTAACCCAGAGGATTTCTTAAATGTATTACCCTTTATGACTAAACAAGGCAGTTTAGCAAAATGCCACATTCTTTAGATATAACCAGAGTTGAACATATTCTGTATTACTGGGATAAATCATGAAAAAATAAACTGCAGATCTGTGGCTAAATACGTTTTGTTTGGTATGTTCCCATGTTCCAGCAGACAAACAGTACGCCACATAATAAAAATCTTCAAAACACTTGGGCACTATGTTGCACAGTCAGTCCAGAGTTACTGGTTCCAGTTTTTCGGCTTAAAGGCTACTGGGTGTCAATAATATTACATAGCATGCTTTTGAAAACCCTCAAAGTCGACCATAACAGACAGTTGGCCATTAAAGTCCTCTTTCACGTCTATGTTTTGTACACTAGGTTGCTAGACAGATGAAGAGTTGATGGATCAATTTAGCATATCTCACAATTATAAGGCTGAAAGGCATAGCTTGTCAAGTTATGTTCCCACCTTGCAGTTTATGGAACTTGTACTTGTAGTACTGTATGATGACATATCTGTCATTTAATATGGCATTTTTGAGCAGTTGTGTATTATGTGCATGTTTCCTTGGTTGTATGTTTGTTGATGTTGAGCTATTCGGGGTCTGTAGTCATGATTTGTAGATTTTGTAGTGAACACTACAATAGCTTGCAGATTTATAGAAGTAGCTAATATTGAAG
This sequence comes from Glandirana rugosa, assembly GCA_018402905.1. Lineage (NCBI taxonomy): Eukaryota > Metazoa > Chordata > Amphibia > Anura > Ranidae > Glandirana > Glandirana rugosa. The sequence continues at coordinate 527,927 of BLSH010413335.1, read as the reverse complement.
TAGCTGACAAGACACATTAAAGTAGTGACAAGATCCATAAAGACATACGTCTATGTTCTGCACAGTTATAAGACGTTATGACAAGTGTCTCCCAAGTGCACTCTTGATTCAGCCTCAGGGCTTCCTAAACTTTAGAAGACATCCTGAAGACATTCTGTCCAGTCCTCATCAGGGATTGAACTTTGGTAGAAGGACTTAGTACATGGATTGTAAATGTCAGCAAAGCTGATTCCAGAATAAATGGTCTTGTAGGGTTCAAGCTTTTGCTCCTAGTGGTTTGGTCCTCGTTTCTTTTGTCTTAGTTTTATTGTAGAATATCCAAGTAAACTGGTGGTGCTTTAACTAGAGCTTGTAGCTTGCTGTGAATCTCTTTAATGTTGAGCCTCTGCTGGGGTTCTCTCTGCCAGCATCCTTGCATAATGCTGTATACCTCAGTGGGGCATGTCCTAGGTCTTTCCAGTTCTCGCCCTTGGGTGATGCATTCAATAGCCTACAAAGAAAAAAATGTTTAGGCTAGCAAAGACAAAAGTTGTTATTCTCAGAAAGTAGGTGGTTAGAGTCTAAGCTACCTTTAAGCAATTTAATATTAATGGTTCTTGGTACATTTTTGAAGGCCAAGCCTTTTTGAGTTATGCTGTTCCTACTGTATTCATTTGCTCTATCACACAAATACATTTGCTCAGAAAAAAATAATGTTTCCAAGAAAATATAAATAATTAAAAAAAATATGGATATGAGAATGGTGATAATAAAAGAATATGCACTGAGACATTACAGTAAAACCTAGTACACACCATTAGTTTGACAGCTCCGGTCGGAGCCGCTATACTAACAATCCGATGTTAGTACAGCAATCATCCATTGGCTGAGAGCGCTGATCGGGAGTTGGTTGGCTGCTGGTTTTTCAGCATGCACCTCTGACAGAAGCCAGACAAATGACTGGCTTCTGTTGGACCGGCTTCCATATACGGGCCGAATGTTGGCTGGTTTTCATTGAACCTGCCAACGTCACCAGACATGTGTACTAGGCTTTACAATACGACTGGATGGAGGAAATCAAAGTTTAGCTGTTAGGTCAAGGTAGGATATGTTTCCCTAAAGAGATGAGTTTTTAGGAAACACCTGAAGGGAGTCTTGAATATGGGAGCCAACTGTGGCTTCCTGAGGACATGTAACATGTCCCCAGAGGCTGTGGGAGGGGTGGAGCGTCATCCATGCCTAGGCAAAGATTGCCTAAAAATCGGTACTCCCTACCTACCTTCCCCCAAAAAAACAGCAACTCAGTTACAGGCTAGGGACCAGCGGGATTTCCCTTTTTGACTGGAGTTCCACTTTAGGGAAGACAGAGTAGGAAATATTCAGACAGATTGGTTAGGAAGATTCAGAGGATGGGAGAGGCTCTGTAGAATTCCTGGAGGTAAGCATGGAAGGAGGTGACAAGGCAGCTAGAGAATAGGAATTCCTGGGGGGGCCAATGCCACTATCTTTGCCTTGAATTCAATCCCTACTAGAGTTGAGCGAACACCTGGAAGTTCGGGTTCTGCTGGTCCGTCCGAACTTCGGGACAAAGTCCGGGTCCGGGTCCGGACGGAACCCGAACGATCGCACGGGAGACTTAGAAGGATTGGTTAGACAGACTTATAAAGGATGAGACAGAAGGGATTTCACCTTGAGGTCAGTTTTTCCCTTTAGGGCGACCAGGGATCGGACATTGACTCAACGACAAAAAAACCCCCTTCCATCCATCCCTCATGGCTAAAAATCCGTTAGAAACGGATCCGTACCTACTGCGAGGTGGGGAGGGTGTCGGAGACCCCTGTACAATGTACAGGAGTCCTTCGGTGTCAACCGAGGGTATAAGTTCTGAGGGAAGTCCACAAAGGATTTTTGAGTAGAGAAATCCCTTTGTATAGGATGGAACTGGATTG
>BLSH010413335.1:511675-524306 GCA_018402905.1 Glandirana rugosa | reverse complement strand
TATCTGTCCTCAGAGCAACAGCACAGACAGCAGTAGTAAAGTAATCTATCTCAGGATGCAGGATCAGGTCTTAAAATGGCTAAAATCTGTCCCTCACGCCGTCAGCTACCTTTCCCTATACTAACCCAAGGAGCATGTGACTGCAGCACTGTGACTCCAGCTTATAAAGAGGCTGGGTCACATGATGCACTGGCCAATCACAGCCATGCCATTAGTAGGCATGGCTGTGATGGCTTCTAAGGGCAAACCAGTGAAACGCTTGTTGATTGGCTGCCCTGCAGCTTCTCAACACGTGGAATAAAATAGCAGAACCCCGGACCGAACCCGAACGATTTTTGAAATGTCCGGGTCCGGGTCCGTGCCACGGACACCCGAAAGTTCGGTACGGACCCGAACGTTACAGTCCGGGTTCGCTCAACACTAATCCCTACTGTTGTAATCCCATCTAACTCAAATGAAATGAAAACTTCATAATGGACCTCTTTAAAATGGCTTTGGCGGGTGCTCAGTTTTGGAAATTTAGATGCAGAGATCTCACCATTAGAATATTGAAGAGCTGTAAGGAGCTGGCATCATATTCAATCCAGCAGAATCTACCCAAAGCTATATTATTAATTATGGGCGAAAGAGGCCCTTTAAGACAGAAGGTACGCTTGTATATTTACTTTAGTATTTAGCTCCTATGTCAATGGTCCTTGTGCCTGAGTGCCCAGCTCTCGGACACGAACAGGTTACCGCTAAGTGCAATTAACAGATTCAAGTACCTGTAAATAAAATTAGTTGTCAAAAATAAATAATGTTGTGTTTGCAAATTTCCCTTTGGTCCCTGCCAAGACGCCCCAGGCTGGCAGTAACCGGATCCTTCATGATGGAGTAAGGAACCTATTATCTGGGTGTCTCCTAAGTTCATTATCTTCTCCGATTCCTGAGAAGGTCGCTTACAGGACCCACAGGGCAGCAAGATTCAATTATCTTCAATGTGCATTGGAAAAAAAATTAAAATCAAACCATTTCTTATTTATCGAGAAAGCTTTCTTGGCAGTCGGCAGAAAGGTATGGTTTCCATCAATGGAGTCTTTAAGGGATACGGATGTGTACCCATGTAAACGGTTCCTAAAACTGTATTTGATACAGTCTGGAGCTCTTTTGACTGCTGGTTTTAATTCTGTTAAATCCTCTTTTTGCCCCTATAGGGTTTAATAAACATACATGACTAATTGGTTTATGTAAAAGGGTTTTAGTAATGTTAATGGAACATTTTAAGAAACGATCAAAAGAACATATTAGAAATAAAGGTGGTACAATGCCAGCTGACATTGTCGTGCCATCAAGGATGGTGGATAACCTGCATCTTAAGCTTATGTAGGAACAGATTTCTGTTAGAATTAGTGGTCATTTAAAAGAGACTCTGTCTTAACTGCAGCTGAGGTCAAAACGGATTTCCAAGCCTCACCAACTTATCTCATTATTTTCAATTATTAATGCCATTATTATTATTATAAAGCACATATGTCAAACACAAGGCCCACAGGCAAAATTTGGCCCACCAAGCCATTTCATGCGGCCCTCACACCTCTCCTGCAGCTGTGGAACCCCCTTGGTCTCTGTGCCTACTTTGTCTCAGTAGTCGGCAACAGAGAGAAGGACAGGACTCCTCCACCTGAACCTGCGCTTCTCTGTGCACCACAGAAAGGCTCATCTCTGCCCCATCCCCCCATCTCAGCAGTTGGCAGCAGAGAGGAGGACATAACTCCTCCTATAGATCCTGCTCTTCTCTGTGCAACCACAGAGAGGCTTGTTTCTGCTTCCCTCCCCCATCTCAGCAGTAGGCAGCAGAGAGGACAGAACTCCTCCTACAGATCCAGATGTTCCTATCTGTGCAGCCGCAGCACCCCCTTGTCTCCACTACCCCTGGTCTCAGCATTCCTCTGGTTCTCTACCAGACCCTGCACTTTCTGCCCCCCAGTTTCTTCCTGGCAGCAGCATAAGGTAAGGGGGTTCACTGTGATGAAAGGGAGGGTGAGGGACTCCTGACTTCTGATGTAAGGTGGGGTGGGGAACTCTCGACTTCTGATGTAAGGGGGAGCTCTGGACTTCTAGTCTTACAGATACAACTGGCCCTTTGAGGACAACCAAGGAACTGGAAAGCAAAGCAGCAATAGTTGTACAGCGCTTTACAAAACAAGAGGGTCAGGGGGACCCTGTTTGTGAGAGTTTACAGTGGCCCCCTATTTAGGTTCTGTATGGTGAAGAGTAGACAATCCGGTGCTTTCAATTCTTATAGCATCAAAATGCAAAGTACCGCCATTTAGTAGAGGCCCACCACCAATTTAAAAACGCTGGGATGAAAAATTAAAAGAAAGAACAAAAAGGTTACAGAACTTATACCCTGGCTGACGGCCCACCAAGCCTAGTTTTCTCTCTTTTTTTTTTTTTTTTTTACATGGGGGTGGACCTCAACTAAATGGCAGTGCCTTTCATTTTTATGAGAGGTCTTCTTTAGTAATTCAAAGCACCAAGCTATTTTCCTCTCTGTTCACCATCCAAAACCCAAATAAGAAACCAAAGGAAAATATAATGAAGTAAGTTGGAGAGGTTCTGGAAAATCTGTTATGGTCTTTCTTCTGGAGCTAGAAGGTTTCTGAGGCCCACTCTTTTTGGTTTTTATTCATGGATTTGTTCCGCTGTAAAAGATTTTCACTCAATTCCCGTTTACGTGATGGTGGTGATCAAAACAAGAAGCAGGGGAATTCTCTTCATGGGGTCCACATTCAGCAGCAAAAACCTAGCATATGTTTTATTTCATCCCTATATAACAGAAAAAAAAGTTCTGGGTGGAACTGCATTCTTCTTCTAAACACAGACTTACCTCTGTATTGGAAAGTTGGTACCAGGGCTGCTTGCCGTATGTAAAGATCTCCCAGAGGACCACGCCAAAACTCCAGATGTCACTTTCTGTGGTGAATTTGCGGTACAAGATGCTCTCAGGTGGCATCCAGCGAATGGGCAGCATAGTCCTTCCACCAACCTGCAATGAGGGGATGGGTAACTGGTACAAACATTTGACATTTTCCAGACATCTGTTTGCCATTGCGTACATGTACAAGTGTTCAAAGGAACTGCATGGTTATTTTGTATACATTTTCCTTCTTTATTCATTATGGTTGGGACTAAAAATAGATTTTCGAAAAATACGTTGTATTTTTTTTTTTAGCAGGTAGCGCCTTTTCATATGTTTTTCTTGATCTCCTGCAGATCTTTTTTAAAGTTTTTGGGTTACAAAACTCAATATCGCAATATGAAATATATATATGGAAGTGAATGCGTTGGAGCAGTGATCTGTTTCTTATGGGATGACTCCATCTGAGCATTCAATAAGAGAAAGCCAGTCTCAAGGCAAGCAGGCTCTTTTGCTGTGCTGCCTCTTCAGACAGCCTTTATTATATAATAAATGCAAATGCAAATGTGCAACATAAAGATAGTGTACATAGTAGAACAACAGATAAAAAAAATCAATTAAAATGTGTTAAAAAAAATAATATATATATATATATATATATATATATATACATGCAATCAGGCCCTCCCAAAGGCCACATATAGATCAATGAGTCCAGGGATTGCTGCACTTAGAATTTATTTAAGAAAAAAATACATATATATACATATATATACATACAAAATATACAGAATGCAAAATATTCCATTCACAACAGTTTCGGGGCTATAGAGTTCACGCCCTGTTCCTACCTGCAGAAGGGCGTGAATGCTATAGCCCAAAACTGTTGTGAATAGAGTATTTTGCTGAAAATTCTTAAAAATTTCCCTTTGGGATTAATAAAGTATTCTGAATCTGAAATACCATTTCATGATATAACATGTATAGAGATTCATTGCCCTCTACTGTGAGCTGCTAGTATCAAACTGTAATGTAAAATTATGTATGTCACTTCCTGACTCCGGGGTTGTTGGGAAAAGATACTGGAAGGAAGAAGTGGAGAGAGAGAAGGTCTTAGGCACATGTCCTGTCCATCCTACTAATGTCAGATCAGAAGAGATGATTATGCATAGTCAGATGTCTATGACTGCGTTCCAGGCTGGTTGGGTAACAGCTGGAGGGTGGAAGTGGAAGTCAAGGCACAAAGTGTCCCCTGGAGGTGAAATCCTCCTTTGAAATCAGTGTGTCTGCCCATCCCCACCATCAAAAAAAAGGCCGTGTACACCCTTCCCCATCCAATATATAACTAGTGTTAACCAGTGTTAGGGAGTGGCCAACTATTAGGTCCAAACACAGTCAGTTGAGGGAAGGAGGTTCCATGGTGCCAATTCCCTACTAAACTATGACACCAGACCTTAGACAATTGGTATGGTGTAGTAGGGAGGTGGTGATGGTGTTTGGCTGGGCAGTCTGCTGTTGCCAAGTGTCAAACCAGCTGCTGACATAGTCCATGCTTGTAATCTCACTGAAAGAAATAACATTAAAGGTCCAGTTCACTTCCAGTCCATTCACATTGCTTTCAATCAAGCCCTGAAGGGGGCGCTCTTGGACCCCTGAAATTGGATATTCTTTGCATTGTCCCCCTGACTTTTATTGCAATAAAGTTGTATCTGGACCTCTTAGCAGTGGAGTATCACTTCAAGTTCCATTTTTGTCACATTACACTGCAAGCCAAGTAGACCATGGAGATAAGGACCTCTACCTTTGCCAATCTGCATACTTATTACTCACTTATACTTGTTACTAAGTCTTGGCCTAACAGCCAGGCAACTAGCCCTTCAGAATGATTTACCTTTAAGTCTAATTCACACGGCGGGCTGGGGGACAGTAAAAAAAGGGTTTGAGCCCCAGTTTGACCACCTCCCCTAAGCCACAACGGTGACCAAACAAGGTTGTACACAAGCACCCGCAACAATTGTACCCTTTATCACATTTGGTGGGTAGTACCTCCAAACAAAATAAACCAAACACAACCCATGTTGCAACGCCCTGCAACTGAGTGTAATGCACACAGTTTAGCATGGTGGTGCAGGCTTTTCAGGGTTAAAATAGATGGTAAGATGGTAACACATCGCCACCCAGCAGCCTGTCAACCACCCTCTGAAAAGCGGTCCACTGCAAATAGCAAGGGCTGCCGCAAATGTCAGCGAGCCCTAAAACCACCCAAATCCTTTATTGCTCCTTTATCCCCCCTATGTACAGGAGGCAGACACTCGTCACCATCTCCACTAAGTTATCCTTAAATCATTTCTTCTTTCCACTCACTAAGTGATCTTCTTTTATTCCCATCACAGGGCGGCATTAAATATGAATACGGTTCTGACAAAGAGGCAGCTTAAGAACAACTAAAAGGGAAAGAAAAAGGCCCAGGCAATTCAGGATGTCACAAGTTCAAATCCCGCTAGAGCCTTTGAACGATATGAAGATGGATGGACTCTCCTGGATAAACGGTAAATTTGGCAAGCGCTCGAGATTCTCTCTGGCAGGAAAAATCCCCAGTCTGGCCCAATGCCATCTGCAGCACATGGCAGCTAAATGCTCGATAATATCTGTTACTCACAGACGCAATTTCTTTTTATTAGGCGGATTACCATCGGACAGGAATCCTAATTTAATGGAGCTTTTTCCGAGGGCTTGTTTGCAAAATGTGCTTTGAGAGATTTACAGCAAACATGGGCAGCACACCCCTCCCTGCTTACTAAGTCTACAAGCCTAGGACACCCTACAGTGCTGTTTGGGTAGGAGACAAGCCTCCTGACACACCTGTTAAACTGGCCATATACATTACGGCTTTAGATCTACCAAAAACTACACTGAACGGCCATGACTTTATAACCACTTACCTAATACTGAGTAGGTCCCCCTTTTGCTGCCAAAATAGCCCCTAACTGAGTCTGTGAGACAGGGGCACCCTACAGTGCTATCTGGGTAGAAGACAAGCCCCCTGACACACCTGTTAAGCTGGCTGTATATGTTAAGGCTTTAGATCTACCAAAAATTACACCAATCAGCTGTAACTTTAGGATTACCCACCTAATACTGAGTAGGTTCCCCTTTTGCCACCAAAACAGCCTTGAGCCATTGAGTCATGGACTCCACTAGACCTCTGAAGGTATGCTGTGGTATCTGGTATCAAGTCCTCGGTAGCAGGTACTTGAGGTCCTGTAAATTGCCAGGTGGGGCCTCCATAAATAAGACTTGTTTTTCCAGCACATCCCACAGATACTCGATGGATTTAGATATGAAGAATTTGAAGGCCAAGTCAACTCCTCAAACTCATTATTGTGCTCCTCAAACCATTCTAACCATTCTTGCAGCGTGGTAAGATACATTATCCTGGTGAAAGAGGCAGTAGGCATCAGGGAATATGGTTTCCATGAAGAGGTGTACTTGGTCACTGAAAATGTTTAGGTAGGTATGTGTCAGGTAACATCCCCATGAATGGCAGGGCCCAAGGTTTCCTGGGAGAACATTGCCCAAAGCATCACACTGCCTCTGCCGGCTTGTCTTCTTCCCATACTCCATCCATGTGCTATCTATTCCACAAGTAGAAGAGGAGGACCCCCACTATACCAATATCCAAATTGTGTACAAAAGGATTGAAAGAGTGGGATTGAGGCGATAATTCTAAAAATTATATCTTCATTATGAAAATTGAGTTTAAAAAGACATATAACAAACAACAACACCCTATTGCTAAAACAAGGTTAACAGATACCCATTATAACAGTCATGGAGGTATGGAACCTTTCATTAAGTGGGTAAGAAGTCTGTAGCATCTGCATTAAGCAGAATATCTGTATATCAAAAGATTGTGTTCATAACATTCTCCATGCTTGCTTGTCAACATGTTTCGCAATTCAATAGCTTCCTCAGGACATACTGGGTAGGTGCTGATGGGAATTGAAGCCAAAAATAGGATAACATCCCACACGGCTAACTAAAAACAATCCTAAGGCAAGGGCCAACTTGCAAAAGCTACAGCATATCATTTAAATAGATATCATCAATGTCAGGTGAAGGGGAAGGGGAAAAATAATAATGATTTCCACCCTCTAAGGCTGAAATTGCTGAATCTCTTGACAACATATATAACTATGTGAGACAAACAGGATATATCTAAGCCCAATGCAGTGTAGCTATACGGAACAGACCAGCAGCTCGCGGGGCATTCAATATAGATACCAAATGGTGGTAGGAGTGCCTCACAGGTAGCAAAGAGTTGGTGGCAGTGCTCACAGATGAGGTATGCAACAGTAGAGGAGCAAGACACCTTCTAGAAGAAAATCGGGGTATCCCTTATCAGGGGGCTTAAGCAATGAAGCCAGACCCAGAATCCCTAAATAGGGAGAGAGCACCTTGCCTCCCAATGCTGACTGTGCGGGCGTCCTCGCTAGCGTACAATTCCATAGGTATGTGACGCACACACACCCGGCCGTCCACATGATGAAGCTCATGTGGCCATTGTAGGTGCTGTCAACATGGGCACCCTGACCGGTCTGCGGCTACACAGCCCATACACAACAAACTGCGATGCCCATTTTTTTCTGCTTTCAATACATCAACTTCATGGACAACATGTTCACTTGCTATCCAACATATCCCACCCACTTTCAGACGACAAACAAGATAATCAATATTATTCTCTTCTGAACCAGTCAGTGGTCATAAAGTTGACTGATCGGTGTATATAGTGCAAAGACATGCGAGATTAGATGCAATAGAAAGAATTTTTTAGGAAGGACCTCATATAACCTTGTTTTAAGCTAGACATACACAAGTAGAATATTTTTAGTTTTAAGAACAATTGTTTGATTTTCTAACCATTAGTGGAGTCAAATCAACATTTTTTTTTGGGAGTATTCAAAGGAACAAGATGGAAAGTCGAACGTTAAAAGCAAACAAAAATTTAAAGCACTGTCAACATTCGTGCACACAGTCGAATGTACTGAGAATTCTCTGGTGTGTGGCCAGCCAGTAAGTTTCAAGAAGATTGTACAATCAGATTGTAACTAGTATAGCCAGCTTTATTATTTACCCTCCCCCTGAGGACCATGTGTTCACACACTCGGGGCCCAGAGTACTCTTGGACTGAGTGGAGGAGGAGGACCTCCCACCACCACTAATGAGGAAATTCTTGTGATGTCATTAGAAGGGAATTTAATTTCAAAAAGGCAGATATTGTATTTTTTTAGAGATCCAAGTAGGTGGGGAAGAGCGATGGGTCAGGGTGGTCTTTTGCCATAATACTCACTTCTCTTGCTTAACTCACCAATTTCGGCTGCAATTAAAAGCAACCACCGCCTAAAGAATCTTCAGAATTTGACACTTCCAAGAATGTTGGATTCCTTGTCCCCAGCTGGTTCCTACCTCCAGCCTTTGCATAACTACAAAATGCAGGTTGAACCACAGAGCACCATGGGGAACCATAAAATCAACCTTCCCAGAAGCATCAGATTCTGAAGGTTCTTCAGAAGGTAGGTACTCTTCAATACAGCAGAAACTGGCAGCAGAAGAGGCAAGTATTTACTATTTTTTATTGACCTAGCGGTCCTGCCTTGAGATAAATACTTGTATCGTCATTTATTGAAGGAGTTCCATTGTCCACCATTGTGACAGCCATTGTTAACTTCTGAAAAAGCTAGATGCCCCTCTGTTATGCCAATCAAGGTCATATCAACTGAAGTTAGGTAACCAAATGCAGCCTATGCTTCTAGACCACATACTGTATGCCAAACACAAGGCCCACAGGTCAAATCTGGCCTTCCAGGCCTTGTCATGTGGCCCTTCTACCCAGTTTTAGGTTTGGATTGTGTTGGGACTCCATTCCACCACCTTTGGCTCTCACCCTCCTATCCCACTCCCCGCTGTCACTTGTAAACACAGGAGCCTTCTGTCTTGACAAGAGACAGCTTTGCATTTGCATCTTCCGGATGTAACAGATTCCTCATGGCGGGACACGGCTGGGAAAGTTCTCCAGAGTCGGAGAATGATCTCCCTGCAAGGGAGATATACATAGGGGAGGTATAACAGAGCCAAATACACGGGTAGTAGAGAGAACAGCCTACACAGGGCAGTTCTAGAGCTGCCTACATAGGGAGAGGTAGGAGAGAGCAGATATGCAAGGAAGCTTTGGGGGGTTGATGTTGCACAAAAAACCCTGCACTCTGCACATTGCGCACCCTGAAAGTCTGCACTCTGTATACAGTGTGCCCTAAACCCCGCACCTTGTACATAACACACTCCTGAACTCTGCTCTCTGTACACAGCACACGCCTAAACTCTGCACTTTGTACATAACACACTCCTGAACTCTGCACTCTGTACACAGCACACGCCTAAACTCTGCACTTTGTACATAGCGCACCCTTAAACCCCGCACTCTGTACACAGCACACCCCTGAACTCTGTACCCTGTATGTAGCGCACTCCTGAATAATAAAAGAGTCAATACATAGTCTTATAGATACAGCTGGTCCCTCAAGGGCAACCATACTGCTATTGTGGCTGCAATTAAATTGAGTTGACACCCCTTTCTAGACTCATTTTTGTGATCCAGTAGTGCAGCAGTTAAATCGCAGCGTCCTGTTCCTCCCTCTGGTTCTCAGGTTGTGCTCTCTTGTCTGTTGTGCATTTGATAAGGATCAGAACATCAATGTTAAATTGTTAAAATTGATCTGAGTGGCTTGAGGACTCGGGAAAGCAGTCACTATAAGCTCATGGGAGCCTTGTAAGAAGCAAACTAATTATGTCTTAGCATTTAGCATTGAAGACACAAAACACCTCTACTCTATCCAGTTAGAATCAAACCTATGGGGATATATACTGTGATCTTATAAAGCAGATCTAAACTCCACTTCAGAAAAATATTTAAAAATGTATAAATGTAGAATTTGAAGGTCAGGAATGGAGCATGCACAAAGCAAATATCTTAAGATCACTTCAAAAATGACCTTACAATTGGTTTATTTATCGGATCATGGTGTTTTAATACCTTTACCAATGCCTTATATTCATGGCTGTATTTGCTGGAGAATAAGCTGAACTGACCATGGTCCTTTTCAATGGGTTATTGGAAAACCTCTATAAGGACCTTTGGGCTTGATGGCATACGTTTAAGACACTTCTGAGGTCATTTGAAATGTACTGATAGGTGCATTTGTCCTGTAGCTGACCTCCTTCTGACCTGCATTTGACCTGCTTCCAGTGGATTTTTCGTTCTTAGGACTAATGCACACTGCAGCTAAAAAAAACTGCTTTATTTGAGCTTTTATTTCAGTTTGAAGAAGCTTGTGCTTTTTGTGATCTTTTTGCACGTTTTTATTGAGCTTCTTTGAGCTTTTTTGAGCATAAGCATATTTTTTCGCAAACCCTCCCCCCCGCTCATTTTTCCTATTATTGTGTGTGTTTTCTAGCTTTTTTGAGCTTTTTCATGCTTATTCGTGCATTTTCTCACATTTTTGGGCACTGAGGCTCCTCTCAAAAATGCGAGTGTTTTTTTTTTCTGCCTGTAAGAGCATATGCATGTAAACTCCTGAAAAAGCCGTAGTGTGCATGGACACATTGGCTAACATAGAGTGGAGTTTCCAGGCAGAAAAAAATGAGGGCTCAAAAAAGCTCAAAAGCCTGTAGGAGCCACTTCTTTGAGATGCAGTGTGCATGCATCCATGTTAACCAATGTGTCCATGCACACTATGGCTTTTTTCAGGAGTTTATAGGCATATGCTCTTACAGGCAGGAAAAAAAACCTCCACCAAACTTGTGTTTTTGGGCGGAGCTTTCGAGCAAAAAAGACGCCTAAGTGCCGAAAAATGCACGAAAAAGTGTGAAAAAGCATGAATAAGCTCAAAGAAGCCCGAAAACACACAAAAATGGAAACATTAGCTGAGGGGAGGGTTTATGAAAGAAAAGCGCATAAGCTCAAAAAAGCTCAAAGAATCTCAATAAAAATGTGCAAAGGGGCACAAAAATGCACAAGCTTCTTCAAGCTGAAATAAAAGCTAAAACACCTGTAAAAGCAGCATTTTTTTGTGCTGCAAAGTGCGTGAGTCCTTATAGACTAGTATGGGAATGCAGAACTCGCTTGAAGCTGCTTGCACATCCCTTGGGCATATGGAGGTTTTGCTGCACAATACCAAATAGAGGACCCAGCTGGTCGGCAAATTGTTCACTTGTGATGAACACACACTGATAGCATTAGCAAATGTGCACTCCATTGGATAGAGCCATGACAAGACATCTCTATGTATATTATTCGTGAGGTTCTGCCCACTAGCGCTTGGTGATATCTCCTCTATGTTTTTATACTTGTCATCTAGCCATATCAACTGTTTGTGCACAAGCATGGATCCTGAGGAAGCAAATTATGTGAAACCCGGTCGATCCTATAGGCTTTTACAAGATGTTAACTATATGTGATTGTTGATATGTCTGAATATGGCTCATGACAGACCCATATATGGGTTTTAATGTGATATTTTAAACTTTGTAATAGAGTTCTATTATTTTCATGATGCACATAAAGAATCACCTTGTTCAGGCTCACAGAAAGCCCATACCTGCTCAGGAAGTACTCTTTATAATGATTATGTGCTTAAGAACAATTCTCAATCCAAAACAACTTGTACTTTTAAAACATAGACCAACCAGGTTTGGCTGGACTTACAGTAACCTTTAAAGCCAACATCTGACATCTTTACCCTGTAGGCCACACAGGGTTCCACTCCTGCCAAATAGGAACAGGAAAATGAGGCCACAACAAACATGGGTTCACCAAAATGGACAACTGAAATCAAAATATATTGCCCATGGAACAAATCTAGATTTTTGCTGTGACACGCAGATGGTAGGGTCTTAAAAGTACAAATCTATAGACCCATCTAGTCTTGTGTCAAGGGTTCAAGCTGGTGTCTGTGGTGTAATGATGTGAGAAACTAAGAACTGCGACTGAAAACTAACTAAACACTGCATCTTAAGTAGAATATTTTTGCTGCATATTTCTACTTTTTTAGGTGTAAATGGTACAGGTATTGGATAGATGTACTGTGTGTAAGTGGAAAACTCAACAGGGAATGTAAGACACCTTTGTAATAGCTGAGGCAGGTGGGTCAATCTGGGAACATGAGAAGAGAACACAGGCATTTTCACCGCAGTCCCATAGAGATGTAAGAAATGTATATTTCAGCATTTAGGTACCCACAAAAAAGTGAAACAAGCTTGTTAATAATGGCTAAGGGTGGTGGGTGGTGGTTGGTGTTGGGAATATGGCGAACAAAGTGAAAAAACACCCATGGATTTACGACTTTATATGTAAAGAATGTAGAGATACCCTGACGCCACTTTTACGGACACAAGAGAAGAGTACAAGGGTCTAACTGGGTGGACGGAGTCGATAATGTTTCCACAGAATGTAAGGGACAACTCAAAAGGTGAATGTGTGTCATGTAGATAGGTTATGGACATGGTAAATGTGGATTTTTTCATCTTTATACGTCGTTTTTATAAGATGAATTCTACGTCACAAATCAATCAAAAGTCAGCGTCAAGAATCAAAGAGTGTAGTAATGTGGTGTCTGTGGTCGAACTTGGGAACTGTGTTCTGATCTACCCAGATATCTAAACATGAAAATTCTG